>JAEIFU010003086.1:0-33170 GCA_018904235.1 Lordiphosa stackelbergi
ATGAGTATTTTGCAAGTTATTCTTCTTTAGTCATATGCCTATTGAACATATCTGAATTGTATATTTGGGTAATATAGACGCAAGCAAAGTGCGTGATCATTCGTGACGCCCTTTTAAATCGTGCGTAATTAAGTGCGTGAATTGTGCGTACAGTAATTTTCTTTCGTGAATTGTTCGTGAAGTGAATGAAAATTCGCTCACTCGCGCACCTCTACAATCTACACCTTTAATTTGACGACTCCTGCTCTTTCTTAAAACTAAAATGAAAATTTGTCAAATTTCGCGATTCTTGGTCTACATCTCCCATAAATATACGCTTCTTTAATGGCCATATATCTAATCTTCATAATTCTTTAAATATAAAATAATAATGCTTTAATAAAAAGTCATAAGTTTGAAAATTTTGCTGTTTTTTTGGACCATTGAAATAACAGCTATATAGCATATGCTCAACTCCAGGTTATCAACTATTTATTGTGCCAACTTTCATATAATTCTTTCAGCAATTTGTGAGTGCAAACGCTTTCAAAAAATACTCTTATACTAATTCTGCAAATTTCGCCCCCGTTTTTAGACTAATTTACAGACTCTCGAGACTTGTGACTTTTTACTGATCGCTCCCGTGAACATACCCTGCTAAGATTTCGTGAAGATTGGTTCAGCGGTCCACTTATATAAAAGACTGTCAAAAAGTCTTGCGGCATTTGTCTTTGCAAGCGCGTAGTTCTAGTTGTATTCGTCGCATCGGTTCACGCTAGAGCTTTTTGGAAAGCTCTTCACGCGCTAACACGTGTTTGATTTATTGTCGTTTGTTTTTAGTCGTTCGTGAGTTATAGCGTCGCAAACATGGAGCAAAATAAAGAGAAAATACGGCATATTTTACAGTACTACTACGATAAAGGCAAAAATGCATCTCATGCTGCCAATAAAATTTGTGCAGTTTATGGACCCGATACAGTTTCCATTTCCACCGCACAACGATGGTTTCAACGTTTTCGTTCTGGTGCAGAGGTGATCGAAGATGCGCCACGGTCCGGAAGGCCTGTCGTCGAAAATTGCGATAAAATCGCTGAATTGATCGAAAGAGACCGGCATAGTAGCAGCCGTAGCATCGGCCAAGAGCTGGGCATGAGTCATCAAACCGTTATAAACCATTTGAAGAAGCTTGGATTCGAAAAAGAAGCTCGATGTATGGGTGCCACACGACTTGACGCAAAACGAGAGCGTAAGTTAAAGTCGGCTCTAACCGACTTCGATATACCCGTTACTCATGAAAAAACATGTTTAACAGTGTTCCCGCGTTCCTTAGTGTGACCATCCAAAAAGTATGCAACATTTTTTTAGGGTGGTAGCGGGTTTTTCTTGCTTGGTTCACTTTTTTGCTTATAACTTGAGAACCGTTCATCCGATCTTTATCATTTCCTCGGCAAATCGATTAATTTTGCTAATTACTAACTATCTTTAGAAGGTACGAATCTTCTATCTTTAAAACTGTAGGAGATATAACGTTTTTTCCAAATTGCGGGGGCGGGAGGGGGCGTGGCCAAAATTTGAAACAAACTTGATCTGCGTGCAGATAAAAGAAGCATTTGTCCCATACATGTCAAACCTCTATCTCTTACCATCTCTGAGATCTAGGTGTTCATACAGCGGGGACGGACGGACGGACGGACGGACGGACAGACGGACAAGGCTAAATCGACTCGGCTGTTGATGCTGATCAAGAATATATATACTTTATATGGTCGGAAATGATTCCTTCTGCCTGTTACATACATTTGCACGACTTTAGTATACCCTTTTTACTCTACGAGTAACGGGTATAAAAACATTTTTGCCCGTATGGATGCATGCGAATCGCTTCTGAATCGCAACAAAATCGACCCGTTTTTGAAGCGGATGGTGACTGGCGATGAAAAGTGGGTCACTTACGACAACGTGAAGCGCAAACGGTCGTGGTCGAAAAGCGGTGAAGCTGCCCAGACGGTGGCCAAGCCTGGATTGACGGCCAGGAAGGTTCTTCTGTGTGTTTGGTGGGATTGGCAGGGAATCATCCACTATGAGCTGCTCCCCTATGGCCAAACGCTCAATTCGGACCTGTACTGCCAACAACTGACCGCTTGAATGCAGCACTCATGCAGAAGAGGCCATCTTTGATCAACAGAGGCCGAATTGTCTTCCATCAGGACAACGCCAGGCCACACACATCTTTGGTGACGCGCCAAATGCTCCGGGAGCTCGGATGGGAGGCAATAAGTATATGTGCATAATAACACGTTTGGAAAACCTTGTTTTAAACCAAACGATTGGGTTAGCATAGTGCTATTTATAGCTCTAGAGCCAGTAACTAAGAACGCTACAGTACTCAATATTTATTAACAAAAATTATTATTTAACAAATGTATTCTCATTCTTAGAAAAGTAATAGCATTTTATTTAGTTCTTAAAATTTGTATTAAGTTCAAACTTTGATCCACTTTAATAGATAAGTGTGCTTTCCTTTGCCTCTAAGACTTTTGTAAGGGTTTGCAGGAATCATAGATTTTGAGAGTTTTATTGCGAAGCTGTTAACCCCTGTATCTTGCAAGCAAAAGCGTACTTTAAATGCTTAATTGAGTCGGAACTGCCTCCACCTTATAAATCCTGGGCTGAGAGGACACCCCAGAGGTCCTCAATTGTCTAGTCGACTGATAGTCGGCCACCCAGTACAGGTATTTTTTTGAAGAAAAATAAGCCTTTGTGGTTTTTGATGTGTGGATTGGAGCGTGTCCTAGTTGAAAAATCCATCTATCTTCGTAGATCGTCTGTAAAATCTATTAATTCACTCTCCAGCAATTGAATATGATTTCGAGTTTGTTCTTATTGGAATAAACATAGCCGAGACTTTTCGTATATCCGAAAAATATCGGCCCAAATCATCAGTGATCCACCGCCGGATTCCTAGGCGAGTTGGCTCTCTTGGTTTTCTTAAGCTGACGCCACATTTATGACAGCCATCAGGACCATCAAGATTGGGAACTTTTTCATCCGAGAAAATAACGTTTCGGAATTTGGTCCAAAATTTGAAATTAGTGGGCAAACGCCAAACGAGCCTTAAGATGGCGTGGAAAAGCCGGTACAGCCACCCGGGAACTAGTTTAACGTTAAATACAGTTAAAATTTGATGGACCGTCTTAAACCGACATTGAGCTATAAACAGTTTAATGCCTGAACAAGACATTTGATTGTTTACAGCCAGGCGCTTAATCTCACGCTTGCACCTATCGCTTCGATGTGGGGTTCGGCTGCCACTGCGTTTAATCTGACCATAGAGCTTGGATTTTTTAAGAAAATTAGCTATCGTATTTGTGTGTAGAGACACTCTGGGAAGCTATTTCAGTGATGGTAGCCCCACCTTTCGTTCAACCCTTGATTCGTCCAAACGTTTCAGCTGATAAAATGTGTTTCACGCGGTATTCTAGGAAAATTGGAAATTTTTTTGTGTTTCTGCAACAACCACTCTAATTTACTCAACCTCATTTTTTATCAAAACACATCCAATTTGCTGCACGCCGACCATTAAATGCACAACACTAATTGGCACATAAACTTATTTCAAAGAAAATCAAATCTCTGCCACTTAAATGTGGCCGCGTACTCAGAATGATGACTATCCAAAAAGTATGCAACATTTTTTAGGGTGGTAGGGCTAGGTTCAGTTTTTGCTTATAAGTTGAGAACCGTTCATCTCCTGATCATTTTGCTAATTACTAACTATCTCTTTGAAGGTAAGAATCCTCTATCTTTAAAACTGTAGGAGATATAACATTTATCCAAATTGCGGGGGCGGGAGGGGGCGTGGCCAAAATTTGAAACAAACTTGATCTGCGTGCAGATAAAAGAAGCATTTGTCCCATACATGTCAAACCTCTATCTCTTACCATCTCTGAGATCTAGGTGTTCATACAGCCGGACGGCGGCCGCGACGGACGTACGGACGGACAGACGGACATGGCTAAATCGACTCGGCTGTTGATGCTGATCAAGAATATATATACTTTATATGGTCGGAAATGATTCCTTCTGCCTGTTACAATGATTTGCACGACTTTAGTATACCCTTTTTTCTCTACGAGTAACGGGTATAAAAACAGCACAACTCGAAAAATTTCATAAAAATTTCTTCTGATACGCCTATGAAAAAACAGCACAAGTTAATAGCCTAGTTCCACTGACACATATATGTACATTAGGTCGGACATTTTATGTAGGGGAGAATGGGGGGTTCTGAGCCGCTGGGGGTTGTGAGCCACTCGAATATTGGCCACAAAAAAAAATTGGCGCCTGTGTTGGCTGCGGAGAAAGAATTTCCCCCACTAACAACAGAAGGGCCGATTAAAACGGGATGCACAACACATCAAAGCCTCAGTGTTTTTGGCGTTTGCTGCTGATGTCGGATTTTGCTACAAGCCTGCCTTTGGGATTCCCAAGCGTTCATAGCAATTCTTTCATGAAGCAACTTCTGCCAACACACTGAGGACAGGCGCAGACAGTTGAAGATTGAATTGGTATTCATGAAATAGCGTTATACTGTCAACCAGCCTCCTTTGTTGTGTTGTGCGTGTCTTGTTTTAGAAAAGTTGTGGACAATATCCATAACTTAATGACCTAGAGCCTGCCTAAAAAAGTTCTACTATTTATTTAATATATATTTAAAAAAAAATCGTATATTACTGCAAAATTTCTACTATCACTTCTGTTCACTCTAGATGAAAGCAAGTTTTAGCCGTACACTAAGAGGCTATCAGGATATCTTTGAAGTGAGGTCCCACACGAACTGAACTGAAGTGCTGCTCATCACGGTTGCAGCCGTTTCTGCAAATAGTCTATTTTTACTGTGCATTGTATTGTACATTTTCGAATTTGGTGATTCCACTGGATATGTACATTCTAAACTGAAAAGTTAACGGCAACAACAACTGACGCTTTTGAATTACTTGATTTAAGCACACAAATCAACATAAATTACAAATTGAGCGAATTTATGTACTCAGAGAATTCTGACCGCAAATTATTGGGTCATAAAATATGGAATAAAGCGGCAAAAATATAGAATTTCCAGGAAAATATTCGGGTCGAATGGCAACATTTTTCCAAAAAGTACAACCCTGAAAATAAAGCCATTGAGATGAATGATGTAAAAACATGTTCATTTGGGGGAATATACATATATGTATGTGCCACTGGAACTAGGCTTTAAGATGTGTTACACAATTTTGAGTAAACTGACTGAAAAAACAACACAACTTTTAATGTGTTCGTCTGTATTATAAAATTAAATATGTTAAACACCACTAAAACAATTTTGGCCTGTAAGTCCAAATATATTGTATATAAAACGAAACTTGTTTTTTCAATAAGATTTATATTCTTAAAGCAATATCGCTTCCAATCTGTATGAAAATTTCACTTTCCGACCAAACACTTTTATTACAGAATCATTTAAAGTTTATTATTCCTTATTGCCAGAGATATTTAGAATGAAATTTAGTCTTAGAAAAAGTGCAATGTGTAGTCTTTGAAGAATATCACCAAATGTATTGTTAAGGCTGGAAAGACACTTTACTTTCTTAAGGACAATTAATGTAGCAATTTTTAGTTAATGGACGAAAGTCGCTTTTGTGTATTTATCATTACAGCCTTTTTAAATTATGTCTCGAAAAAAATGGAACTAAAATACATTTTTTTAATAAACTTTGGAGTTAAAGATCTAGAAAGGCTTTTATGGTGACGATTTTTATAAGGTCCTGAACGTCTTTCTAAAATAATTTATAAAACAACTTTATACTTGCCTGGCGATCTTGAGCAGTGGCGTAATTAGCTTTTTGCAGTGGGGGGTGATGAAGTCAAAATGTTGAAAATTTTTGGGGTCTTAAGAATTATATTTAAAGTTGTCGGGAAAAATCTAGCTGCCATGTTCCGGTTTTCATTGAAAAATGCAGTTTTTCACTTATAAATTTAGTTTTCCGAGATCATTTTGAAGATTGTTTCTCATTTCATATCGAATGCATCTTGATCTAATTATTTAATGTTGAAAATATATTTGAAGAAACATTGAAGAAAAGTTCAGGCACAGCTGCCCCCACCTTTTCGGAAAGCTGGCTACGCCCTTGTAGGTCCCCCTTTGCTCAAAGAATTACATCGATGGACCGCGAACTATGAAGAATTATCATGCATATTGCGGCAGTCACCTGTAGTTTTTTTTTTCTATGTCTAAGTCTTTACATTTCAAAATTTTAGGTTGAAATTTGCTCATAATGTTTAAAATGCGGGCCAGATTGAGTAGTCGTAAAAAAATTGATTTATCAAATAATTACACTGTTCTACAGCGAAAAGTATCCTAAGCATTTTTAACTTATTCCTGTGAGCCTACTCATGCTGATTACGAGTTGGTATGTCAAAGCCATTTCATAGTTTCCGTTTCCAAGATATTCGCGAAAAACTAAATTTCCGACTTCTTGCCGTTCTAGAAATTTTGTAGGGCACACTTAGCGTTAATTGCTGATTTTATGAAGCTTCTAGGATAGTACACATATCAATGCAACTGAGAAAAATCATGCACACCATATGAGTATTGCCAATGGTGTCGAAATTGGCCTTCAAAGTCAAATTTTACTTGATTTATAGCAATTTTATCAACCTAAACCATTTGCTACATGCAATTCTATTCGTCGGACATTTAGTGACGCCATATCATCATATAGTTCAACATATGCACTAATTATGGTAATTTTTTTGCAATTTTGTCAGGACCGCAGGCAAAGTTACAGCCTGTTATAAGCAAAATACAAGATTTAAATTTATGGGAGGAGAACTAGATTTCCACAACAAATGTTTATGGGAGTTTCAAAAAGGCAACTTGATATAGCATTGGCTCAACAAAATATTTATTAAAATGTAAAATAGCAACATTCATGGAATGCTGCGTTAACATTTGCGATTAATTTTTGAAACAATAACTGTACTCTTCGATAGTCTTCTTCTTCTTTCTATTTGGCGCTGCATGTGAATCACAACTGCTTAACGGTCTCCGCCGCTGCTATTATTGCCCGCCAGTCGTTTCTGTTTTGTGCTAGCTGGCACCAAAGCAGGATTCGCTATGTCTTTCCGCACCTGGTTTTCCCGTATCAGTTTTTGTCTCCCAAAGTCTTTCGCCTTTCGTTTGTACACATGTTTTACTGGAGCTTGTTCATGGAGATACCAATTTGGCAATACCTGAACCTAGGTTAAACGACCTCCTGAACCTTGTTTTTCCTTTGTCATGTTGTCCATACAATCCACATTCCCAATAATACCACTTCAGATTGTTCACAATGCCTCGTATAAATATATTTTCTCCGGTTTTGTATATAGTTTTTCTCACATGGTTGTTGTTGTCGCTATTGATATACATACAAAGTGCTAGCGGGAGGGGGATCTTGGGTTATTACTTAAAACCTACTCGAACTATACAACAGCCTATAATGGCGCAGAGTTCAACGTCCACTTTCAATTGGATTAAACGTCTTCTGCCATTATACGGTCTGTTTTCTTATTTATACAAGTTGTTGTTCTGTATTTTGCTTTTTTTGGTATGGTTTGGTGTAGTGTCAATTGTTCTGGGAGGGTTGGGAGTGCCTTATATAAATATATCTTGATTTTTTTTACATTTTTTCTTGAGTATAATTAAAAATTAATACGCTCTTTTAATCTTTGAGGTAAGTAGATGCGGCCAAGGGCGGCGTCACATGGTTGTTGGATGGTAAACTGCGGGTGAGTTGTATGTACAGGCGTATGATAGGTATGAATGATCAATGGGGTGTGTGTGTATAATCCTATATACAGGGTGATGCATGATGAAGACTAGTTTCACAGTTTGTTGAGCGCAGTGTGCAGCTGCTCGAATTTGACCGCATAGGGCGACTGTTGCTGCAGCTGATCTCCTCCAGTTACGACAACGGCCGCTACTGCTGCTGCTACTCCTGCTCCTCCTTTGCGCGCCTGCGCGTCATTTGTCTACGTGGCGTATTAACCACCTCCGGTACAGCCGGCTCGTCAGCGAAGAACGCATGTTGCAGGGCCTCTTCGGCGGTGATGCGCTTATGCGGATTCACCTCGAGTAGTCGCTGCAACAGGTCATACGCCGCCGGTGGGAAGCATTCGTAGGGCTCCAGTGGCTCCGTCACAAAGTCGCTCTCCTCGCACAGACAATTGAAGAAATACTGATCACAATTCTTGCACACGTCGCATCGGCCGTCCGGGGACTCGTAGTTCCTCACGAGCTTCGGGTCGCTGAAGACGGCCCGATGGCGGAAACGTAGGCACAGCTTGCGCAGATTTAGCGGGCGTGAGCGCTGACTCAGCGTTACCATGCGCTCCAGAGCCAGGGCCGTTTTTCGTATGGCCCGGTCCCCAAAGATGGTGACAATCTCGGCCAGGGCAATGTAGTCGTTGGGAGCCTTGAAGAAGGGATAAACAGAGGACATGATCGAAAGGAAAATGACGCCAGCTGCCCAAACATCCACTGCGGTGGTTTGATCGGCATATTTAAGCAACACCTCGGGCGGACGATAGCCGGGAGTACCCGCCCGCGAGGCATGCACCTCCTTCTTCATCAGGCAATTGAGGCACACGGATGGATTGGCAAAGCAGAAACATTTGCCATTGCCACCAGCACCAGCCGCAGCTCCACCCTGACCACCTCGGTTTGTGTTATATTTGTTGTTGTTGCTCGAAGCGGCGGCTCCAGCCACCAACTGCTCGGGCTGTGCCAACTGTTGGCCAGCGGGCAATACGTCTTCCACCACCTCCTTGGCTATCTCATTCACTGGTTTCAATGGCATCTTGCAGCCACCATCCTCGTGTAATCTCATTCGCTTGACAGCTCCACCCAAAGCGCAGGCATCTGTGGTGGGGGCCGCCGCTGCCGGTGATTGGGCCGGGGACTCCCCCATCTCGCGTTCGCGGGGTCGTTTGCTGTTGGCCAATCCTCCGCCAGTTCCCGCTCCAGCGGCACATCTGCGCTGCTCCTGCGTGGTCGGCGAAGCAGCCGCTGTGGCCGCCGCCGCTGACGACAAACTCACATGTTGGGCCAGCCCAAAGTCCACCAACAGGAACTCGCGTCGCCTGCGATTGTACAGAAAGTTGCTGGGCTTCACATCACGATGGATGATATTGAATTTGTGGACATGCCGCAGGGCCACCAGCAGATTGCGCATATACAAACGAATCTCCTGTACATCCATTTTGGTATAGAAGTCATGAAAGCGATCATGCGGCATGTAGGGCATCACAAAGGCAGCCGAGGCGTCACAGCGCAGGCAACAGTGAATGCCCACAACATTGTCGGTGCCGCTGTGAAAGAGAAAGAGACGGAGATGATTATATATATTTACACGGTACTCGTAGAGCAGGAGCAAGGGGAGGGGCAAAACTGGCAAGCTGCATTGCATTGCTGGCATTGTCATCTCAAGGCAAACGGTGAATGCGATCTTTTTTACCCAATTCGTGGGTCGAGGTGAAATGTTTACAAATAGACAAAAGCCATTTGGCATAATATCTAGAGACGAGCAGATGATCAAAAACAGGGAACAGAGAAACCATTTTCCTGACGGGATTGAATTAAATTTGTCATTGAGTGTATGTATGTTTAACACAGAACAAGGAACCAGGACATCAGTCTGCTATGGTGTCTTATTGCGTCTATAGGGCCAAATCGACAGTTTATATTTGGAATTAAGCATTTCAGCTATTTCGAAAGCGATAAGTTTATGGAAATTAAGTAAAAGTTTTAACCGCAGATGACATCATCATCACGATCCACAATTTTGAACAAGGTTTGGGGTTGCGCTGGAACCTTTTTGACCTTTTTAGGCATGGCAAAATAGTTTTTTTACATGTTACTAGTTTTTAGCACTGAATAAGTTTTGCATTGGAACCATTAACCCATGAAGATAAAATCTAAAGATGTTTTCATGCTTTGCATTATTTTAAATTATGATCATCAGAATTTATGAATTATTAATTAAAGCCCTAAATTTTTTTCAAAAGCTATAGTTTCTGGTGCTCATTCTAGCCAAAACATTGAGAATTGACAAAATGTCAGTTTGTTGATTAAAAGTTGTAATTACTTTGGTAACGGTTTCACAATTTTAAAGATATAAAATGCATACTAAAAGCTAAAAAAAGATACTATCTAAATAGTCAAAGAACAATAAGGAATTGGGTGATTTAATGCCTTTCATACCGTGCAAATGTAAGCCTAAGAATACGTTGGGCAGAAAAACATGTTTTGTGAACACATATAAGTTTGTAAAGGGCGATTATTTAAAAGTTTGTTTTTTGTAAATTTAAAAAATAATGCAAAAACATATTTCTTTGGAGCGATACGTTAAATCCTGCCATTTACTCTTTAAAGATTATTTTATGTAAGTGTTGCCCGCATCTACGCCTGCGATGGTTCATCCGCAAGCTCTAATTTTCTAGCATTTCGGCCGGTATCTCACAAATAGCAGCTTAATGTTGTCTTCCAAGCTACAATCGTGCTTGGAATGTCCCTTTACATAGCATCACAGCAAATAGTCTAGACACAATCTTGACGCAGCAATTCCTCAACGCACAGGTAGAGGTACCCCGAGGAGAGGTAACCCCGGGAAGGAATCACTACCTATACATGTGAGATCCAGTCTAGCCCAACTACGCTCTGGGCGAAGCAGTTTTCTGAACAACTATTTGGCCCGGATAAACCAAGACGTGACAGATAAGTGTCCAAAATGCGGAAACTGCCCCCACGACACAAATCACCTCTTCAAATGTCTCCTAGAACCCAGCGACCTTAAGACCTTTGGACCGATCCGATCGAGGTAGCTTCCTTCCTCGATCTGGACAAGAAATAATTTCAACAACCCCTTTCAATCTTCAAAATGTAAAATTTATTGCTCACCTTGTGGCATAAGACACCGTCTTGTTGAATCCACATGTCAACCAAGTCCAATTCTTGCATGTAGGCCAAAAAAAAGTCTCTAATCATCGCACAGAACTTTGCTCTATAGACTGCAACGTTGCGATTTTCATTATTTTTGAAAACGTAAGGTCCAATGATGCCGCCGGCCCACAAACCGCACCAAACAGTGCATTTTTCAGGGTGCGTTTGACAGCTCTTGAACTTTCTTTTGGCTGCTTTTCAGACCAAATTTGGAAATTCGGCATAAATAAGGTTTGCGAAACCCATTTCCCACAGATATTGCTCGTTTGTTAGTCTATTAACGATAAAACGGCAAACGTTAATAAGAATTTTTGGCGTTGACACATGTTACGAATCACGCGTAAGGGGGTCAAAAAAATGTGACACTTAAAAAACCAATTAGAATAAAAAATCACCCAGGCCTGTCCGTTTCCGATTCGATTGATCGATTGGTAAAGCTGTGTTTCTAAAGATACGTAAAAATTTGCGATCTTTTTGTCCATCCAAATAAAGAAATGGAGGTTAAAGTGGGCCGAGAACAGCGGTTTTAGAATTTGTTCCGCTGATTTGTAGTCGAAAACGGAAAGGCGTTATTTATGAAAATGTATGTCTCCATTATAGGTGTTTGAACCGCTGAAAGAAGTCATAGTCTATGGCCCAAATCTGTGAGTCGGTTTGGAAAGGGTTAAATATGGCCAAACCTCCGAAATTATTTAAGCTAAGAACTTAAACATGGTTGTGTTGGTTTTCGTTCCGGGTTCGAACCGGTTCAGAGCCATTTCACAGAAACTATTTTAGCTTTGAAGTGAAAATTTAGTGTTGACGATGAAGCAAACACATGAGTGTTAGTAAAATCAAGGGATTTGTTGAATAACACGGACTCACTTATAGTCTCACCTACTAGAAAACTTCATGAAGTTTGCTTCATCGTGCAATGATGAGGAAAGTAAGATTTTTTCCCGGTTCCGAACGAGCCCGTTTCCAAGCCTTTTCTCGAGAAATTATTTTAGTTGTGATCTGCAAAGTTCGTCTGGGGTATATAATAAAGTGTTGGCACATTTTAACATATCTCAGAAATATTTCAAGCTTTAAACTTGTAATTTTAGGTGTGTGGGTTGGAAATATAAAACATATCCACACAATGCAAAGGACCCAAGCGCTCGCCTATACAACAAGTAAAGATATTTTTTTAACAAGTTCCATTACCGGAACTTGGAACCAGAACCGAATACCAAAAATAACCGATTAAAACTCAGAACCAGAATTAGTACCGGGACCGATATTTCTTAATTTTGTTAAATTTATCGAGAACCGAAAAGACTGAAAAGAACCTAAACATTTATACAAATGCAACAACTATTTGTAGTCTTGTACTTATGTGGCATGTTCTTGCCATATTACAATACATAGCAAATAATAGCAATCCACTACAACACATTTTGTTCTTGATGAAAAATAATGCAATTACGGTTGCGATTTTTTTAAATTTTGATTATTTTTTTATGTGTTACCGTTCTTCAAATTTCTGTCTATTATATTTTTTTTTGGGATTTTAAGAAAAAAGCCCCTAAAAATGCCGAAAAAAAAGCACCATTAACATTTTTTTTAGTGAACCCGTGTATTTTGGGATTGCCTTTGTAGAAAGCACGTGTTTATTAGTTTTGACTAAGATTTCATGGGTTCTATCATAAAAGTTATTAATAATCATTACAATGGGACGTGGAAAGCTCTGAACTGCGGAGAAGTGCAATCTTATCAAAAAAATTGATATTGGACAGAGAAAAATGAAAGTTGGTCAATTGGTAGGATGTTTTAATAAAATGATTTAAAACGCCTTAAACTATGAAGAAAATATTAAAACACGCGGACGAAAACGATCTATGAGCCCTCTTCATGTCAAAAAACTGATTCGTCAGAGCAAGAAGGATCCCTTCAAGCCTGCTGTCCAGCTTAAAAAGAGCTTAAAATAAATGCGATGGACCAAATAGTTTGCAGATATCTTAGGCAACATAACCCAAAAGCCTGCAGCCAAAGAAAGGTACCACTTTTAAACGCGACAAACTTTTCTAAGCGCAAGAATCCCTTCATGCAAAATGTACATCCCAACAATGGAGTAATATTCTATGGTCAGATGAGTCCAAAGTGGTTATGTTTGGTGAAAAGGGATCTCAATCATACGTAAGACGTCCAAGGAACACAGAATACAAACCCCAGTACACCACAAAAACCATTAAGCATGGAAGATGTAGTGTAATGGTATGGTGTTGCTTCTCCTACTATGGAGTAGGTCCAATACATTGAATAAAAACCATCATGGATCAGCATGTGTATGTGAATATCATCACGAAATGACGCTCGTATGGGTCTTTCAACAGGACAATGACCCCAAAAACACCAGCAAGAAAGCAAAGTAATGGTTCAGGGCAAACTTTGTGAACGTTTAGGAGTGGTCTGCTCAGTCGCCTGACCTTAATCAGTGGTCTGACCTCAAGACGTCAATAAGGCAGGAAGCAGTTCCAAGCCCACCACTATCCGATCAATTTCGGAAGAAATTAAAAAGTCCTGGTCCAAAACTTAGTTGATTTCATGCCAGAAGCTGTTATTGGCAATAAAGGACACTGTACTAAATATTAAATGATAAATATAGATTAAGTATTAATAGTTCAAAATTTTTGAAATCCTTCAATCTTTTTTTGAAAAGTGATGCTATTATTTTTTCGCTTATTTTTATTAATTTCAATAAAGGTCCTTAAATAAATTAAAAACTTAAAAAATAAAAGATATTATTTTTATTCCCAGGTTTGTAAGAGTCTTCCCTTTCTAAAAATGTGCTCAAAGTTTCCTTAATGTTAAAAATGTGAGTTGGGCAACTATTTAAAATTTGCTTGTGTTGGTGGTGCTATTATTTTTTTCACAGCTGTATATGGTGAACAATAGTTCGATAACTTCACAAATCAGTTTAATGGCATCACTCAAGGGGTTTCTAAGCTTAAAAGGTTTACAAAATAATTTAGATGAAAATTTGACAAAGTATTAAAAATTGTAGAAGCTAGCAAAAGCTTTTCTTGCTGTTCCAGCTACGTACAACGCTCCTCCAAAAAATCGGAAGGACGCAAAAACAATAGCTGATAAAACATGTGATTTTAATCCAGGGGCCGGTAAAACACAGATGCTCATTTTGGCGTTGCGTGTGTGCGTAATTAGCCACGCGAGAGCTCGGCTAAAGAGAGCAGTATAAGCTCGTGTACTGCCGGTGTGTCGACGTTGTATACACAGTGGATAGGATCGTGCCGGGCTCTGTTGTAATCATATCATGAATACAAACTTCAGAATATTTTATGGATATTACTTAGCTTCGAATCAGGGTTGCAAACCGTTCTGATATAAGGACTGGTTCGGTTCAGTGGTTCACACCGTAATTGAACTAATTGAACACCATACATTTTTGTATACTTTGAATTTATTATACATTTTATGAAGTCCCGTTCAAGTTCGGAATATTATGATTTATAAAGTAAATAGGTTACTCCTCGCACACTTTCGAAATTGAATTCCTAGAAAACTTTTGATTATCTTTAAAATCCTTTTGTAAGTACTCCTTACAAACGCTAAATATCGTAGAGAATATGGGGAATATCGTCCCTTAGAAGAATCAATCAAATCTTATAACAGGTATATTAAGGGGTCGGTGAACAAAGGGAGCTACATCGATACGGCATCGCTAAGAATTAATTCGGTCTATAAGTAGTCTCCCTTGTATAGGGTCCATCAGCAAAACTTAACTTAACCAAAGGGTGGCACACATACGGCTGAAAGATGAACTGACGGCAGAACTTCAGGCTGATGTTGACAAATAACCACTCTCCGTGGAAATTAAATTTAGTTCTAAGTTCAGCTTTGCGGAATCAATTGAACATGTTTGTTTATTTCGGATTGATGACGTTCTAAAATATCATGGTCAGTCCTCTGTTCATCTTTCAGCCGCATGTGTGAGTGGCCCTAAATTTGAAAAACACTTATTCTAGGGAACCGATTAAAATCCCCAAATTTACAAGTATCATTGTCCGTAGGTAAGCGCTTAAAGCGTTAAAACTCGTCAATGAACTGAACCAAACCGAACCGTGTTTTCTTTATGGTTGTTGGTTCGGTGCGTCGTTTTCTAAGGGTGTGGTTTGCGGTTCGATTTATCAGCTGAAATTGCGGTTCAGTTACGGTTTGGATCGGTTCGGTTCAGAACCGCTTTGTATCCCTGCTACGAAATAAAAATGGAGGTACCAATACGGAACCGAATACCGAAATAATTTAGAACCTGCTTTACCGATTCCCTGGTGTGGATTGATAATACGAACTTTACTGGTTTAAGACCGATGCCAAACCATTTTGAATCGGTATAAGAGGGGTGCAAAATCAAATCTTTTAATTGAACTTGAATTTTGCTGTGTAGGATAGAAATATAAAGTCGGTTCACCCGAATCACTGTTTGAAGCCATTTCCAGCGCTTCAATTGGTTGATAAGCTTTCAATCTACAATTTAACCGAATGAAGACACGGATACGGAATCAGAGCTCATAAATATTGTAATTCCACAAATAAGAACAAGGCACTTTGTACTTAAAGTTAATCGTTTTAGGGGTCTTTAGCTTGAAACTTCGACAAAAGAAGTGCTTTGCTTCCTGCAGTGTTGTTTAACCCTAGGAGGTTCAACCAGGTCTGTGCAGACCTTTTGCATATAAAAATGTGTATAACTTTTTTCTTTTACGTGTTAGAGACGAAACCGTCCATGACTTCCTAGAAGCGGGTATTGAGAACACAATAAGCACGAAATCAGACCGAGTATGTGTTTGTATTCGGTTTTATTTGTGTTTTCAAAAAACGGCACAAGCAGGTCTGTGTAGACCTATGTGTAATATGAATGGTGTGGCATACGATTGAAACTCGGACTGTCTGGGCTGTGTGAAGAATGTTTATGTAAAACGTACAAATTGCAAAACAACAGCGTTAGAAGTTCAAAGGATGCTTTAAAAAGACGATGAATCATTTTGTTTTTGTTTGAACTTGAATTTAAAAAAATTATTTTGTATTCAAAAGGCTGACAAATCAGTGTGATTTTCGGCTGCCCTTTTCGATATTTTATTGGGTATTTTAGGACGTTGTGGTCCCAATAAAGCTTTCAGTCCGCATGATACAAATAGTTGGCATTTTTGTGAACTTATTTTTTGTGGTTTTTTTTTATAAAAAATGGCATCAGCATCAAGTTTCGATGATGATGATGTGTTGGACATGGTGAATCGCACCAGAAGATATCAAAATTTACCGGAAGAAGAGAGGAATCAAATAGAAGAAAGATTAACCCAATGGTTGGCCGGTACTGATGGAAGAGACCGAAAATCCCGGTCCATTCGAAGACAATGACGGCACGGATACTGATTATGTGCCCTTTTTCGAATATGCGGCTTCCGATGCTGAGACAGACATCGTCATAAAAGCCGATGATCCATATGACGATGATGATAATTTAGAAGATTTCTATAAAGTCGCTGCAAATGCCACCGAAGCGCTTGAAGCCATCGATATAAGCAAAGAGCAACGCTCGTCGAGTTCAATTATAAAATACCGTTCAAAGGATGGCAATCTTTGGTCAATCGCGAAATTAATCGGAAGGACCAGGAGCTTTGCCGTCAATAATCTGACAAGAATCCTGACCAGACTCCACGTACGTAGACGAAACCCGTAACTGAAAATGAAATATTCACCTTTTTTTTGGGTCTAACTTTGTTTGCCGGCATATTCGGTCACAACAGTCAGACTGTCCTTGAGTTGTGGGGCCTCAACGGAAATCCTAGATATCTGCACACGGAGCTAAAACCAAGGCTGCAAACCTCTAAAATTTTGCAGAAGGTTTGGTCCGGGGGTTCGAACCCGTTGTAAAGTCTAAGGTTCGGTTCGCGGACCGGTTCTCGGAACCCCTGAACCCAAGGTTTTGGTTCGAACCTCGGTTCGCTTGAATATAAAATATTATTTTCGACTGAAAATACTTATTTTTTAAGTAATATTCCATACTTTAATAATGTAATTTTAGTTGTCAAATTTTATTCGCTGACACTTACAACATTTGAGAACTCCTTAGTTTAAGTTATTAAGCATTGGGCCCATTCAGCAGATAATTCCGATTTACGAATTGTGATTTATGACATATTTTACCTGCTGAATACATCGATTGCCGATTGGGATCGAAAAATTTGACAATCATGTTTGTTGAATAGAAACCGAACAAAACGTATGATTGGTTAACGATTGCTACGTCAGCCTGCCTTTGTTCAGATATTCATATGAATCTTTCGACTTAACAAATCCATAAATATTTGAGATTGTGTGTGAGTTTTTTCCAATGATAAAAAGTTGTAAGGCCGCAGAATATCTTAAAGTCTGTAATCAATTCCATTCAGCAGAAACTCATCAGCAATCGCAAATCGTAATCGCTAATCGGAATTACCTGCTGAACAAGCCCATTATATCTTCTAGGAGCTGTTCACCTATGCTAGCTCTTAGGTTAGAAATATTAAACTTAAAGGCCCGTTCAACTGATACCTGAGTTGCTGGAACAGCAAGTATAGTCAGGGCAAAATTTGAAAACAATTGTCGATGTATGTTCTGTTGGACATACATGGAAAACAATTCTCTATAACATCATTTACACCTTTTATATATAATATTTATTTGTTTTCTATTGCTTTTATAAACTATTCTTCGCAATCCGACGTTGCCATTTAAGGTTGAATTTTGAAAACTCTCATAAGGAATAATTTTTTTGGAGCTTCGGCATATCTGTAATATCAAATAGTGCGAACCCTACTACTGTCAAACTAAACTTCGTTTTAAAAATCATTAACAACTAAAGTTAGAGTGTGTGAAGCACATCAAACAGTAGTTATAGAATCCTCCAGGTATTCTATTGAGTTAATTTGGAGCACACTTCGTCGTAGGATTGAAGAACTTCTTCAATTTTACAAGTCAGATTCCTTATTTTCTATATTTCCCTGTATGCGTTGGAAAAACTACATAATTTGGTGAACCGAACCTAATTTTTCGAAAAAGTGGTCCGGTTTGGGTTCAGGTTCGAGAAGTCCAAAATATTTGGGGTTCGGTTTATGGTCCGGTTCGTCGGACCCAAAAACCCGAACCGAACCGGTTCATAAGGCAGACGATGTTTGGAACATGCTTACGAAGCACTTGTTCCGGGTGCCCAGATAACTATTGACAAACAGTATATGCCGAAAATTTCTTCTTCCTTTAAAATACCCGCGGGGGTTTTGACAAAAAAAAAAAAGGGCAACAACAAAAAAAAAAACCAAACAAAAAAAAAAAAAAGTAGAACAGAAAAAAAAAAAAAATTAAAATAAAAAAAAAATTAAATGAAAAATTTTTTTTTTTTTTGTTTTTCCTTTCCCCAAATAAAAAAACACCCTCTTTTTCTCCCCCCTTTTTCCCCCCAAAAACCCAATACCCCATCCAATTATTTGTGTATATGTTTTTTTTTTTTCCCTTTCTTACAAAAAAAAAATTATGTATTAAAATTTTTTTTTTTTTTTTTTTTTAGAAAGCTTTTGCATAATTCTTCTTTGGTCATCATTCTTAGTACCGTTATCACACATTTAATTGGCGAGATTATTTTATTAGGAAAAAAAATTTTTTGCAAAAACCAATTAGTGTGCATTTAATGGTCGGCGTGCAACAAATTGGATGTGTTTTGATAAAAAATGAAAAGTTGAGAGTAAATTAAGTATTGTTGAGAAACACAAAAAATTTTTAAATTTTCCTAAGAATGCCGCGTGGAACACATTTATCAGCTGAGGAACGCGGACGAATCCAAGGATTGAACGAAGGTGGGGCTACCATCACTGAAATAGCTTCCAGAGTGTCTCGACACAGAAATACGATAGCTAATTTCTTAAAAATCCAAGCTCCTATGGTCAGATTAAACGCAGTGGCAGACCGAGCCACATCGACGATAGGTGCAAGCGTGAGATTAAGCGCCTGGCTGTAAAAAATCAAATGTCTTGTACAGGCATTAAACGTCATTTAGAGCTCAATGTCGGTAGAAGACGGATCCATCAAATTTTAACTGAAAATTGTAACCTTAAACATAGTTCCCGGGTGGCTGTACCGATGCTATTGCCACGCCATCTTAAGGCTCGTTTGGCGTTTGCTGACAGGTACAAATTTTGGACCGAAGAATTCCGAAACGTTATTTTTTCGGATGAAAAAAAGTTTAATCTTGATGGTCCTGATGGCTGTCATAAGTATTGGCGTGACTTAAGAAAACCAAGAGAAACTCGCCATAAGAGGAATCACGGCGGTGGATCACTGATGATTTGGGCCTGTTTCGGATATGCAGGAAAGTCTCGGCTATGTTTTATTCCAATAAGAACAAACTCAGAAATCTATATTCAATTGCTGGAGAGTGAATTAATAGATTTTGCAGACGATATTTACGAAGATAGATGGATTTTTCAACAGGACAACGCTCCAATCCACACATCAAAAGCCACAAAGGCTTATTTTTCTTCAAGAAAAATACCTGTACTGGAGTGGCCGGCTATCAGTCCTGACTTGAACCCAATTGAGGACCTCTGGGGTATCCTCTCAGCCAGGATTTATAAAGGTGGGAGGCAGTTCGACTCAATTAAGCATTTAAAGTACGCTTTGCTTGCAGAATGGGAGTTAATAAGCAATGAAACTCTCCAAAATCTGCCAGATTCCATGCCAAACCGCCTTGCAAAAGTCTTAGAGGCAAAAGAAAAGCACATTAACTATTAAAGTTGATCAAAAGTTTGAACTTAATACAAAATTTTAAGAACTATATAAAATGCACATATACTTATTTCCTAAGAATGAAATACATTTGTTAAATAATAATTTTTTGTTAATAAATATTGAAGTACTGTAAGGCAGTTCTTAGTTACTGGTTCTAGAGCTATAAGTAAAAAATATACTTGGCTTGAATCGTTTGGTTTAAAACAAGGTTTTTTCCAAAATAAACAAGGTTTTTCCAAAAATGTTAATGCACATATACTTATTGCACTGAGGTAGGTCTGCGCAGACCTGGTTGTGCCATTTAGCGGCAAAAAATCCCTGAACCTCCTAGGGTTAAGAATATTTTATCATAAATAGCGTAGACCTTAGCAAATAGATGACCGGTACTTTACACAAAGAAACCCAAAGGATCAATAACCAAATCAAAATTAAATTATAAATCTCATGGCAGTTTCCCCATTATAAATTCAAGAAACATTTCATCAAAATTGGATCATTCCATTTTCTCAATTATGAATTCACTGATGGCCTAATCTTAACTATTGTTTTGGGTATCCCCATGTAAACAACCTACGCCCACTTGCCCTGCCATCCCTCCGGGGGGAGTGAGAGTGTGTTGTGTGTGTTCCTACGTCACACAAGAGAATACGCCAACACCCGCCAGCACTCAGCAGGGACTAGTCATAATTATCATACTTTTTGCTTGTTGTTTTTGTCGTTGTTGTTGGTGCTGTGACGCAATTGGGCAACGGAATTTGCGCAAATTGCTTGAATAGACACAAAATACATGTTGAATAGCGGGGAGGGCCGGCCGGCCGGCCAACTAATGTCATATGTGGACAGGCGAGAGACCCACCGCCCCACCGACTTCCACCCACGCGTCGCCTCTCGCTCTCTATCCCTCGCTCTCTCTCTCTCTATGCTTGAGTATAAAAAAAATCTATAACGACGATAACCTTGCTCAAGGTAGTTCAAAGCGGTATTGAATGGCTTATATACTCCCTTCCCTTCATCAAAATAATCTCAACCGAATTTGGTAACTGTCGATAACTGGCTGGGGGAGCCGAAGGAAGAATATGTTTTTGTAAACAAATATTACATGGAGCGGTGGGCGCCGGGCAAGGATGGGGCTGAGGATGAGGGCGAGTCGTGTAATACACTGTAACTGCTGGGCACGTGAATGGTGTGTGAAAGTGCAATAAACGTTGAGCGACGCCAACACAAATAAATTGCAATGACGTAAACGAAACGAAACGAGACGAGAGAAAAAACGCTCGTTTGTTCATACGGACTGACGTCGTTTTGGATTGGGATGAAGTGACGCTGACCGAGGGAAAGCTAGAGATAGGGATAGTCTGTCTGGGTTGCCTCCCCCCCACTCCATTCGGAGCTTGGGCCACCGACCTACCCCATTTTGGTCATGCACTGCAGCTCCTTCATGATCCTATCCGGGTGACTGGTTGGTATGTGATGTTTAATGGCAAACTTGCGGCGCAAATTGTCAGGCACATTCGATTCCTTCTTAAGAGTGGCCAGCAGGACAGTGCTAAAGGTGCCATTGCCAATGCGACTATGCACATCGAAGAGTTGTCCAATATCCGGGATGCGCTGCAGCAGATCAGTAATGGCCTCTGTGTAAAATAAAGTGGGAGAGGGGGGTGGAAGGAGACAAGTTAGAGGTTAGTAAGTGAATTAATCCTGAGATGCTCGAGAGAGCATTGTTGTGTACAAAAATAGATTGGAATTACGCGCACACACACACACACACACATACCTACACGAGCACACGAATCATACATTGACAGCGAGTCTTGGTTTACACGTGACGTAATATACTGATATCATGATATCTAATCTATTTCTTTAAGCGATATTTTGGGGCTAAATGAAGTAAGCTGTGTAAGAAAAAACAGAATTACCCTCAGGGTATTCAAGCACTAAAATTTACATGTACTTTTGTTCAAGGGCGTAGCCAGCTTTCCGAAATATATTATCTAAAATATTTCATTAATTATGTTTTTCAACATTAAATAATTAGATCAAGATGTATTTGGTTTGAAATGAGAAACAATCTTTACCATAATGGCGGAAAACTTAAGTTATAAATGAAAAAGAGGTTTTTTCGTGGCAAAATTAATGACTAAGGGGGACAGCTGCCCCCCTGGCTACGCCCTTGCTTTTGTTTCCAAATAGTTCCATTCGTTTAAATTAAATTTGTAAAGCTATGGTCCCACAGGCAAATAATTTGCCCAAATTTTGATAAAAAATTGACTAAATAGGCAAACTTAGGATACTTTTCGGCTATTTTTGATCAAATTGCTTACTTATGGAACCATAGTTTAAGTTTAAAGTTGTGCAAAATCTGTAATAATGGCTATTTAGAGAAATTTTTATGAAAATTTGGGCAAATTATTTGCCTGTGGGACCATACCTTAAGATAAATTGCCTTCACAGTGTTCGACACATGAGACTTGATAATCTAGTAGGCATGCATTTTCTCATGAAATTTTATGAATTTGCCAAGCTATTCAAATTTAAAACATAACAAAAATCAGGACTACTTGGCTATCATGTCTCAAGTGTCAAACAGTGTGAAGGCAGCCTTAGTTAATTATCCGAAAATAAGAGGCTCGTTTTCCCGATAAAAATGGTCGGAAAATGGGGGTGCGTAACGTTAGAAAAATCCACCTCCAAATACAGGTAGCTCTTACAATTCAACACGGATAGGGAAACTAAAATGGGAGCACAGACGTTAAGAATCATCGAAGATTGTGATATCCGTCTACGTGTAAACCAAAAAATTTGTTCGGAGAGAAAAAAAAACAAAAGATTTTTACCTTCGCTTTTGTTGCGTGGTTTGTTTGAAGTCTTGTTGGGAGTAGCATTCACACCATTAGCTACTCCTGCTACTCCTCCGGCTCCTGTTCCTGCCTGGGCTGGTGTGGCGGCATGCGACTGCTGTTCAATGACCGGCTGTTGCTTATACAGGATTTTCATGCCCGGTCCAGGAGCATTGTTATTATTTATATTATTATTGTTGTTGTGCAGCTTCTGGGCGTGTTGAATGGGCCAGGAGTGTCTGCCACTGCTGCCACTGGGATTTGGGGCATATGTGGCTGGACTGGGACTGGAATTGGCTGTTATGAATTGTTGAACTGAATGTTGCTGCTTTGGTTTCTGGTTGATGATAAGACGCTCAGCCATGGCCTGGCAGGCACTGGGACTACGACTGGGTTAAGGGCGGAGGAGTGTTTTGAAATGGCAACAGACTGGTCTGATGGTCGCTCATCGGCTTGAGATTGGTCAGGATATCTGGATTTAGAGCACCGAAAAGAATACCGTTTACTAGAAGCACAGGACCGAAATTTTGTACCGAAATGTTGCGCTTGGTGAATTTGGTTCCAAAATATCCTCCTATTTTTTTTAGATTTTATATATGCATGTATATAATTTTTTTTTTGTTACTAAAATTGTTGAGCGCCGTACTTCAACTGAAATGAATTCGGAACGCTTACTCTGCGTGTGCTCTGCTATTGCCGCTGCTTGCGTCTGCCTCACCCCTCGCCCACAGCCTGTCTGCTTTGCTTGTGTGTAATTGTCGATCTGGCAACCCTGCGCCTGCGAGGGTAATCGACGGCGCTGCCACAGTGGCGAATTCGACTACTATCGGAATTGACAAACAGTAAGAGACGGCGCGTGACTGGCCGTGACTGGCGTTGCCAGGCTTTTCGAGGGCGGGCGGCGCTGCCAGACAGCCGGAGCCGGGAATGAAAACCGGCAGTCCGGCCACCCTGCCGCGGAGCGCCAGTTTCAACGGTTTATCCAAGCAAATTGGTTAAAATACGAAAAAGTGTATTAAAAACTGTGCCCGAAGTCGATGTCTTCATATCATTTACTTGACAAATGTCAAAGTGGGCGCAAAGTTTGAATTACGACCACATATCCATTAACACACAACAAACGTGGTTTGCTCACGAAGCACGAGAAAGCAAACTACGGCAGAACCGCCAGCTTTAACCCATTAACGCCGACGGGTGCGACAACGCACCAAAAAAGAGGTGTTTTTGAAAATTCACTGAAATTGTTTCGTAATTGATATTGCTTTTCTGTTTTTTGGTATGGATAAAAGATAGATGGGCTTACATAATTGACCTGCATTGTTATTTCATACGACGCCATCTACTTGATGATAAACGCATCGAAAGATGCAGGTTTTCCAACTTGCAAAAAAATGACCTAATATACAGTGGAAACATATAGAAAAAAAATATTTAAAAATACATAATGATAGGGATCGGTAGCCCTCTGCCCTATATTTAACTCCTCATAATTTTGATTTGTGCATATAAAGGTCTTTGCACAGGTATAACTTTTTTGGTTATACATATGTGCGAACGCTAAAGAAGCGCTCTCAATGAAAACCACTACCACACCGTATGCTCTCTGGCACGATCTCTTTTCCGTAACTTTTTCGTGTATTCAGCTTGAATTATGGCAATGTTCAAATTTTACTTCGAGAAGGAAAGGATTATCAGTTCGTGAAGTGGAACTTATAATTGAGAACGAATGGTCTTTTCGGGCCACAAAAAACAATTTTCGAACGCATCGGCCCTTGCCGCCGGATAACCTGGACGACACACATTGGGGCGACTAGAGCAAATTCCGCGCCAAAATTGATTTTTTTTTTTTGATATTGGAGAAAGTTTAAGTGCATCTTGAAAGATGATTAAATTTTGCTTAAAAATCATAAAAGAAAAATAGTTTAGGATATTTGGTTCTCCCACAACACGCATTTAAAGTTAACCTTTCGAACTCGATTTTAAGGAATTCATAAAAATAGCATTTAATGTATGTTCGCAATCTTATTTTATGAATATGAAACTTTTACGGATATGTGGCGATTGGAAGTATTAGTTTTGACTATTCTAGGTGTCGTATAATTTTGATACACTTGCAGAAATGACAAAAATCTAACTTTTTTGCTTTTTAACCGCTACTTGGAAACGCAAGATGCAATCAGAGATAAGAATATCAGACTTTAAGCAGAATTCATTAAGCTTTCATTCTGCATACTTGATTTCATTGTATTATGCTTTCCCATTCTCGTACGAGGGTCGAAAATAAAATTTTTGGGGTGTCGTATAATTTTGGGCAGGAGTGTAGAACAGCCCTGTATGTATCGATTTTCCGAAGAAATGATAGAGATCGAATGAGCGGTTCTCAAGTTATAAGCAAAAAAGACCAGTGAACTAGTGAAAATGTTATGTATACAGTCTGAGTTTAAGGAAGCTGTTTGTGAAATCTGGATTTGGGGTCGTAATGTGGCAATTCGCGCTTCTCATTCTGACAGAGCCTTTGTGATCAAGCAATGTTCGAAATGTTGTTAAAGGAAGTGAAAGCGGAAAATTTGAAATTCTGGCTTTCAACTTTGCATGGATGGATTCGGTTTTATGAATGCCATTTGCATTTGTCCTACAAATTGCTTATAAGAAGGTGGCAAGCCAGATCGGTAGAAGACAAAGAAATTGTTGCCAAGACAAAAAAACGAATTCAAAACGAATTCGAGGGAAAACGAGGCTTACTTAGTGATCTCCCGAAACCTGGTTGTGGAAGAAGTAACGATGGTAACACTGCTAGGCGATTTTTTTCAAAACGCAAAATTGACTGCAAGAGATAATTAAGGTAGACATCTATTTGCTAAAAAAGAATGCACACTATATTAATAGTTTTAAAACGACATATCTCCGCTGTGATCAATGGCGGAGCTATTCCGCCGTGTTACAAACGACATATCTCCGCACGGAGGTATGTCGTTTTTTAAACGATCATATCTCCGCGCGGAGGTATGTCGTTTCAAAACGACATATCTCCGCCATATATCACGGCGGAGATATGACGTTTCAAAACGACATATCTCCGCTGTGTTACAAACGACATATCTCCGCGCGGAGATATGACGTTTTAAAACGACATATCTCCGCCGCGTTTCAAACGACATATCTCCGCCGCGTTGCAAACGACATATCTCCGCGCGGAGGTATGTCGTTTTGAAACGTCATATCTCCGCCGCTTCATAGACGACATATCGCCGCGTCGAGGCGACATAATTTATCAGCAAAAATGTTGCCAAACTAAAACTGTATAAAATATTCTAACAAGCTAATGCATTTTTTAACAAGTTAAGATCATAAGAGCCTAAATATTGAAGTTTTTTTAAATAATTAATAATAAAATAAAATAAATTAATGTATTAGCTTGTTAAAATATTTTATACAGTTTTAATTTGCAACATTTTTGCTGATAAATTGCAGAATTTTCAAAAAACCGTTCAAACATCATTTATTTCTTTATTCATGGATAAGAACAAGTAAAACGCGTAATTTTTTGGTAAAAAAACACTTGAGTACATAAAGAAGAACGACAACAAAAAAGTGATTGTTTTTGGAAATACACACATTTGGGGCCCTTTTAAGGGATGTAGAAGTGTTTAAATTGTAAAACCTTGTTTAGAAAAGTTGTTTGGTATCTGAAAAGCTTCACTTTTGCCAAATAAAGAATGCGAAAATTTCTGATTTTTTTAATGTTATACTCAAAAAGTCAAAAAATACGTTTTTTGAATTAAAGTTTTTAAAGAAATACTCCCGGAAAACACGAGTTTTTAAAAACTTTTGTGCAACAAATTTATTCTGCGGACTGTAAGCTACAACTTTGCTGAAAACAGTTTGCAGTTATCACCAAAACTGAAAGAGCTGTTTGCCCAAAACAAATGACACCTTTTTTTGTTGTCACACCCAATTTCCAAAAGTTTGAGGGCCCACAAAAGAAAACTGCTACCAATCTAGCCAAACGCTGATAGGGTGACCCAGTTCAGGTAGCTCTATCGATTCCGCATAGTGTAGTTCGGTAGTTTTTTTGACTGTTTCACTGTGATATCTGATCTTGATGAAAATTTTAGGGATTGTAAATATTGCGAATATGGGTCATTCTTTTATAAACCGAACAGTTAAAAAAATTTTTTATTTTTTAAAAACGGGATTTCTCAGGTTTGGTTTATCGGACAGCTTTCAAGTTGATATTGGTGAAAAGTATTTTACTGTAGCTACTCAAATTATAATTTTAAAGATTTTTAAATTATTCAATAATATTAAGTAATTGTTGCTAAAAATTATTTATAATTTTTTCTCAATGTTAACCACCATGATATAGCTTCTAAGCATAAATAATTTATTGTCCTAAACGTAACTTAAATTTTGGTGTTTTCAAAAGATGGAGACTTTTATAGTTTAAAAGTTATGAATTTTTTAAGTTATAAACAAATAAAAAGATGCCCTTAAAGAAAGCTTTGCCACGCAATAGGATTAAAAGCTGTGTAGCTGAAACCTGGCACGTATACTTCGTATTTATCAAGCTTTTCAAAAATGTCAACATCACGCAGATCGGCCGTCCATTTCATATAGCTGCCTTACGAATGCTATGATTAATTGAATTTGGTTGTGGATTAGGGTGACCAGAGTTTTCAAAGTATATTATACCACAAACAAATTCAGCATTCCTATGGCAGCTATATGATATAGACGTCCGATCTGTGTGATGTTGACATTTTTGAAAAGCTTGATATATATAAAGCCAACTCGCCAAGTTTCAGTCGTAAAGCTTTGAAACTGACTGCGTGGCAAAGCATACTTTACGGGCATCTTTTTATTTGTTTATAACTTAAAAAATTCATAACTTTTAAACTATAAAAGTCTCCATCTTTTGAAAACACCAAAATTCAAGTTATATTTAGGGCAATAAATTGTTTATCCTTAGAAGCAATATCATGGTGGTTAACACTTAGAAAAAAATTATAAATAATTTTTAGCAACAATTACTTAATATTATTAAATAGTTTAAAAATCTATAAAATTATAATTTGAGTAGCTACAGTAAAATACTTTTCACCAATATCAACTTGAAAGCTGTCCGAAAAACCTAACCTGAGAAATCCCGTTTTTAAAAACCCTTTTTTTCCAAATTTCCGTTTTTGACGATTTTTGAAATTGTGTATAAAATTAACAAAAAATGTTTGTGCAAAACCGCAAATTACGTTTTGGTGGGCATGTCGAGATCTAATTTCGGATTTTTTTGTATTAAAATGAAAAATAAAAAATTTTTTAACTGTTCGGTTTATAAAAGAATGACCCATATAAATTAAAGTTTCAAATTTGAACTCAATATTTTAAAGATTATAGGAGTTATTAAGCATTTTTGATCGGAAATGATTTTTATTTGATCGAAAATGATTCCTTCTGCCTGTTACATACATTTGCACGACTTAAGTATACTTTTTTTACTCTACGAGTAACAGGTCTAAAAACAAAATTTAAAGAAAGTCTTAACAAATAAACCCTTTATTCATTAAAGATTACAATCGTGGACAAAAGTATTTTGACAAAGAAATTTCATAAATAATCCATTATATCTTTAAGGCAAAAAATTCTAAAATTTTGAAATTTGTATCGAATACTGGTATACAAGTGGGCTTTCAATAAATCATAAGTAGAACACAATCAGTTGCTTAAGGCCTATACTCATCTTATTTGTATGAAATTGTTTTTATTCATGTGAAATATCGTACCAAACTAAAAATTTATCTCATCTGAGTAAAGGCCTTAATGCTCGAAAATATAAATCAAAATATGCAAATGGAAGTGGTCAAAAGTATTTTGACAGAAACTCAAAATTAGTTTATTCTTAGCACAGAACCTAAAATGGTAAAAAATGCACTGTTTCTTGTCAAGTTTTTCACGCTAAACTCGAATCTGGCTTTAGAAATTCCATATCTCTAATAGATTAACTGTAAAATGGATATTAAAATAAAGAAAATGTCTTATTTGGCCATTTTGAAAGGATCCTATGTCCTAGAAACGGATTATTTTTAAAAAGTTTGTAAATGTCAAGTTATAGTACTCAGTTGTATCTTTAAACTGTAGTTTATACTTTATTAATTTTTATATAAGATATAAGTTCGTGATCGATCTGCAAAGTAAGGCCGATTTGCATGCAAATTTAAATTTTGGTACTAAGCTACTGATTTGTATGTTAATCTTTCCAATGATTTCATTTGATTCTTTCAGTCAAATAGTTGTATATTCGTTTTAAAATGCTTGTCCCTATTCAAGTGCATGGCAGTGAATCTCCGACGATATATCTCCGCCCAGTACATTTTGCTGGCGGAGATATGTCGCTTTTTTTCTGGCGGAGATATGTCGTTTTGAAACGACATACCTCCGCCGTGTTACAAACGACATATCTCCGCGCGGAGTTATGTCGTTTTAAGACGTCATATCTCCGCCGCGTTTCAAACGACATATCTCCGCGCGGAAATATGTCGTTTCAAGACGACATATCTCCGCCATGTTGCAAACGACATATCTCCGCGCGGAGTTATGTCGTTCGGAAACGACATATCTCCGCGCGGAGTAATGTCGTTTTAAAGCGTCATATCTCCGCCGATTTCAAAACGACATATCTCCGCGCGGAGTTATGTCGTTTTAAAGCGTCATATCTCCGCGCGGAGATAAGTGTCGTTTCCAAACGACATAACTCCGCGCGGAGATATGTTAAAACAGCGGAGATATGACGTTCTAAAACGTCATATCTCCGCCATTGATCACGGCGGAGGTATGACGTTTTAAAACGACATATCTCCGCCAGAAAAATCCCAATTGGTCAATTAACCGAGGAGGCCCAGAAGACGAAACAAAGATTTCAAGCTTCACAGAGAACATTTTTGGAGAAAATGCAGTCGGGAAACGTGGAACTCGATAAACAACAGAATGTTCATTACATTAGATCCTCTAGTATCGAGTGCGCATTTCAAGAGACAGGAAAAAAATAAATCAAATGCCAAAATCAGCTTTAGATCTGTAAGCAAATGTACCTGCAGTTAAGAGGAGTACTTTATTCAAGTGATAGTAGCGATGAGGACAAAGAAAATTGTTGAATATAATATGAAACAGTTGCGTTGTTTTTTATTATAATTAAAATTTAAATCTAAAAAAGTTTTGAAAATTTTACCTGATTATTCCAACGAAAACTATAGGATATACTTCTTTCGACTGCGAAAAAAATATTTCAAGTTACTAATATTAGCAAAAGAATCGTATTGGCCAGTTTTTAGCTTCCTATGTTTCGAAAAAAATTTATTTCGCAAAAACAAGTAAAACAAGTGAGAAAGTCGGTCAAGCCCGACTATATTTATACTCTGTACCTAGAGTAGGAGATAAATGCAGAGCTGTTGCTGCGCTCATCTCAAAGTTTTTTCTCTCTCTCTCCGTCTTCTCTCTCTTTTCTATCTAAGATTGTGCGTTGGTTGTGAGGGTGGGAGGGGGTGGCGGCGGGTAATTCACTTATTTGATCATAAACTTGAGAACTGGCTCTGTCCGATCTTTATCATTTCTTCGGCAAATAGATACATATTACTAATGACTAAAACTATTATCTCTAGAAGGTACGAACTCATTCATTTTAATCTACAAAACTGGGAGATATGACGTTTTTTTTTTTTTCCAAATTGCAGGGGCGGGACAAAATTGAAAAATAAACTGATCTGCCTGCAAGTATAAGAAGCATTTGTCCCATACATTTCAAACCCAATGAAATAAGTCCCCAAACGATAAAATGAAATAAGGCCCCAAATTTGGGGTGTTATTTCATATGAAATAATACCCCAATTTAAATTATGAAATAAGGCCCCACTGAAATGAAATAAGGCCCCAAAAATAAATGAAACGAGAAAGGCAAAGCTAACTTCGTCTGTACCGAAGTTTTGATACACTTGAAATAGCTTGTCTCAACGGTTAGCGACTTCGACCAAACTTCGCAGATCAGCTTAAAAACATTACATATTACCCATGACCGTGTTTGAGAGCGGTAATATTAAGAACAAAACGGTATTTCTCTCTAAAACCCATTTTCCGAACGAACAATTCTTTGGCAGCTACAAGAAGTAGTCATCCGATCCGGTCAGTTCCGACATATTAGCAGCGTGCAGTAAAAAGAAGTCTTTGTACAAAGTTTAAGCTCGATAGCTCCAAAACGGAGGGAATAGTTCGCGTAGAAACAGACAGACGGACAGACGGACGGACGGACACACGGACGGATAAAGCTCAATCGACTCAGCTCGTCACTCTGATCAAGAATATATATAGTTTATGTGGTCGGAGATGATTCCTTCTATGCGTTGCAAACTTCTGGGCAAAATTATAATACACTTTTCAAGTGTAAAAAAAAAGGCCAAATTTGGGGTGTTATTTCATATGAAATAATACCCCAATTTTTAAAAATGAAATAATAATTTTTGTAAATATTTTTAAATTTTGATTTTTAGTAAGAAATAGTGAAAATTTGATACAAAAAAAATCGCGCGATTTTTTTGTTTCAAATTTTCGCCTGCGGCGCTAAGATTGATACATTTTTTTTATTATAAATTAAATTTAAGCTTGTATAAAATTTTCTGTTCTTTTACGTAAATCAAACTTCCAGTCTACGCAGAGTCCAACAATTTTTCTGCACTCCATAATTTTAACTTTTATTTTATGTCTACTTCGCACAATGCAAATCACTAAACTGATCAACATACTCTAAAGCTTATCACTGAACTATTTTTAAAACGTTACTTTTCACACCTGTACAAAAATTCTGCGCATCAATTACTTAGTCTAAGAACACCTGCAGTTAAGAAAATTAAGCGTTATTAAAGTTCTTGGATTTTTTCACATTTTATCAAAAATAAGAAAATGAAATAAGATCCTAAAAAAATCATATTAAAAATTGACGTCTTATTTCCTGATAAAAATGAAATAAGGCCCCAAAAAATTGTTTTGCGGTCTTATTTCATTTCTTCTTTGGGGACTTATTTCATTTTGAAATTTTATTTAGGAAATAATGCCCCAAAAAAATGAAATAACACCCCAAATTTGAGAAAAATCGTTGTTTTTGTTTTCCATATAAATTTTTAAATAACGCCGATAAGTGTGAGCACGCACCTCCCCCTCCACAGACTATGGATAGAGATAGGGGGCTAAATTTTTGTGTGCGGAATATGAGTGCAGTTCATATCATTCTAAGTTTAAACCTTTTTCTCCACCAACAAGGGAGCCGGCGTTATTACGGGTTAATGAAAAAGGCACTTTTTACTAACCATTAAGTTTTTGGGCATACCAACTCGAAAGTAGATCAAAATGGGAGCCACTGTACAGCGTGTCATGAGAGCAAGGGTAGGAAGGTCAATGGATAACCTAGATGAGCTTTCGTAATAAGCTGAACTGTAGGCGCTGGGACTGTGGCTAATTCAACGCGAGTTGAGTCCTGACTTTATTATGGAGATGCAAAGTGCCCAATTGGAATATGTAATAATCTATTTATATGTGTGTGTGTGTATATTTAAGGGGTTTGCGTTTACAATCACAATTTAGGGGATATCGCCAAGACCCAAGGCCACTGCCGCCCAGCTCCTGTCAAAACGTGCCTTCTTGGCTCTCGGTCCACGCCTGGCAATCATTTGCTTCGTCTTCGAATCCCCATCATTGTACATTTTCTTCATTATGTTAACCAGCGCCGATTCCGGATTATCGCCATCCTTGACAGTTCGCTATCCTGCTTCTGTTTCCAGGCGTTTCTGTATGGCGGCAAGCACATCCCAGTTCTGCGACTCATCCACCTTTTTCAGATAAATGGCCACCATGTCGGTTTTGGATTTTGCGATAGCTCTTCTCCACATCGATGGCATGCACAGATTGTTGACAGTCAAGCCGAAATCCTTCCCATTCAGATCGCGCACCAGCAACTGCAATGAGGATTCCGTGTAATTAACCGTGACAGCCTCCGGAGCAATTCTGAACGCCATTTAGGGTGATGAAGAGCTTGACAAACTTTAAACTCTGATCCCAGCCATAGTCGGTGAGCTCGTGCAGATATCTGGGGAGGGGGATGCGGGAGGCGATAGTGGAAGACACTTCAAGTGAGGGAGAGCATGCCATTGCTTACCTTTTGGCCTGTTCGCCGCCAGCTGCGGCAGCTGCTTGACGTTCGGCTGCCAGCCGAGCCTTAATCTTAGGTTAACAATTTCCCGTTCCACCTCCGCCTGGCCTGTAAGCACGCTCTAACACGCGCACTCCGGGCCTGCTCCAGCAGAGCCGCGACCCGCCTCGTCTGATTTCAGCTGTCAGCGAGTGAAAATTTTACTAATTAAGAACTTCTTAGTTTTGAGGCTAAGCTTACCTGTTCCAGCGACATGAGGTTTGGTTGCACTTCGTTTGCTAAATCAAACGAGAAATTTCGAGTAATTTTTGTGACGCCGGCGCCTTCAACAAAATACACCAAAAATGCCAAA
>JAEIFU010003087.1:0-33120 GCA_018904235.1 Lordiphosa stackelbergi
GTACATCCGCCTCCTTTTGTGCAATTTCCGTTTCCAGAGTTCTTCGTTCGCGTGCCAGTTCCTCAATCTCTTTGGATATCATTTCTAGTTCGGGATTCGAGTAAGTGGGTTTCGTTTCTTGCGGTTGCACATCCACACCCGAGACAATGGCACGCATAGAAGGCGGCACCATGTTGGCAGTTAAGACATGTGGTGGATCAACACCACGTTGTTTACGCTCCACCAGCCACATGGCCAAAGCAAATTGTTCCACAGTTAATTTACCCGACTGATGAGTGTCGCATAGGGCCCTGGAATAAGTTTAAAAAAAAATCATCAGTACACTTTGGAATTTCACTTTCAATGTTGGAATTCCTGTAGCTCGTTGGGAATTCCAAACGAAAAATGCTAGAGAAAAAGACGAACACTTTTAGATATTCACACCAACGCGAGTCGAACGCATGCCAAGGATTGTTCCAAGAGAGCAAACAGCTTTTCAATCGCTAGCCAGCGCTCGATGAAGTTGGTTAGTGCTGGTTTGCGTCGCTTTATTTTAGTCTCTATTTTATTTTATTTTAGCTACACTGGTCTCTGGTTCAGGGCCAGTCACCCCCAGACTATTTAACTCTTTGTTGTCTCTGCACCTCGTACAGAAGTCATTGTAGAGAACACTTATTTTGCCAGCATCAGTCTTTGCACAGAATAACAGTTTAGTTTTGTTGATCATCAGGATGATATTTCGGTATCCATTTGGACTAAAGAGTTAATGATGCTTTCTCGGGGATATTAAAATATCCAAATATCTATTTGAACCAGGGAATCAAAGCGGAACCAGAACCGCAACCGGCAACGGAACCGATACTTTAAATTTTTTGCATACCGATATCCAGGAACCGATATGTTTAAAACCGAAAAGAACCTAAACATTGTACCGTTGCAGTTTCGGTTCTCAGCTCTCTGTCACTTTTTTTTTTTTTTTTTTTTTTGAAATTTATATTTTTTTTTTTTATAATTTTTAAGTTATTTGGTGTTTACATGTTTACAATAGTTCTCGTAGTACAAAATTTTGGTCAGAGCCTTTTCTCAAACCGGAAATTTTATATCAGAGAAATATGGTGAAAAAAAATAAAGTTTTTAAACGATAATTTAAAAAATAGCAACGCATCTTTAATTATACTTGTGCGCTTTTTATTATAACATAAGATTTGTGTGGGCCTGCAATCGTTCTCTCTCTCCCTGGTTTGACGATTGAGATGAGAGCAAACTGGGGGAGTGCCAAAGAGTCTCTAAAGGGTGGAGTTACGAATATACCAGGGGGCAGCGAGCATTATGCGAATATGTTGCTCTGCACCGTCTCAACCGTTTGAATGGATGTGACAGGCAGTGCACCAGAGGCAGATATATTAGGTCTAGCATGGCTGGCAGCTAAGTGTTTTGGGCGTCTGCAACCGGAAATACCGCGGTGCACAGTACTAGTTCAATTACTCTTTCTTGGGTCATACCCACTCTAATGCGGCAGATATTTGATCGGCTGTCCCTCAGCGCGTCCTTCGAGGAAGGACCGGAGCATAGCAAATTGCGAATTTGGAAAAAATTTTTTTTAGATGGACTCAATGATTGACTTGATTTGATCTATAGAACCACTGGAGCTTGATCTGTTTGGAGCTTAATCTGTTTTGAGTTTGATCTGTTTGGAGTTTGATCTATTTGGAGTCACTGGAAATTTGAGCTGACTAATTTGAACTAAAAAAATTGTCGACTTGATTTACTTGAACCATTGTTTTTTTTTAAACATGAATCAAAGTGCCCTTTGACTCCATTTATGCAGGGCTCTAGTACGTACAATGTAAAATGATGCTCAGTCTAAAGCACATATGTAAGTTTCGAGACTTTTCTCTTTGGACATGCATATACATAAATACATACTTATTTCCTATGTAAGTGCTTAGAAAGTTCAATAGCCTGCCTTTATGAATGTAAGTACATGTTAATATTTTCATTCCTCTGATGAAAATAAGCGAAAACTATGTTTGTGTTTGCATTGTACAATATATATATAGTGTCCTGACTGACTGACTGATTGGCAATCATCGCACAGCCTAAACGGTAAGAAATAGAAAGCTGAAATTTGGACAGGAGTTTCTGTTAGTGGTGAAAGTGCGTACTGAGACGGGTTTTTGGAAAATTCCACCCGGAAAAGTCGGAAAAGCGTCGGATAAGTTTGTATGGGAAAAATGTTATTTTTCATCCGATTGACTTAAAACTTGGTTTGTAAGCATAGTACGCGAAATGATTCGACACGTGTTTCACCGATTTCGGAAAATCCGCCCACGAGGAAAATCGCCGGAAAATTCTGCATGCAAAAATTTATTTTTCATCCGATTGGCTTCAAACTCGTTTTGCAAGGGTAGAATACGAAATAGTTTGAAACTTGATTTTCCAAAGTTGGAAAATTTGACCTGACGGTCGGAAAATTGCCGAAAAATTCTGCATGAAAACAACTATTTTTCACTCGGTTTGTAAGGACAGAATACGAAATAATTTGAAATGAGATGTTTCAATATCGGGAAATTCGTCCCCAGGCGTGAAAATGCCCGGAAAATTCTGCATGCAAAATAACTATTATTCATTCGATTGACTTGAAACTCGGTTTGTAAGGTCAAAATGAGAATTCATTTGTGTTTTAATTTTACGATGTTGGAAATAACGCCGGGAGGCCCACTGGAAAGTGAATGGGATGTGGGTGGTTAGTTGTTTTGGAAGTGGGTGGAATGTGGCGGGAAGTGGGAGGGATGTGGGTGGGAAGTGGGGTGGGAGGGTGAGTGGGAGCTGGGGGGAATTGGGTGTAGAGTGGGTGGGATCGGCGAGGGTGGGGGGGGGTGGGGGGGGGAAATTGATTTTTTTTTTTATTGCCCAATCTCCCACCGCTTTTATTTTTGGGTAGGAAAAGAAAACTGTTGGTTCCAGGTGCTTTAATGAATTGTTTTAGCCTTAGCCATTGCTTGCGGTGTCCTCTTCAGGGTCTTTTCGCTGCAATTCTGTCAGGATTTTAGACCGCAGAGGTCCAGTTCATCTGCGTTACCGAAAAGAGATTTGCAGTCATTTGATTTTTTGAATTTAAACCATTTAGTATTGCATTTTATAGACTTTTGTTGTATTGGCTAACCTTTATTAAACTGTTCTGTGAAAAACGGTTGTGGGATTCAGTAATTAGCGACTTTGAGTAGGAGTGTGTTATGAGCCCTTGATTCGAGTCTCCCATGACAAGAGCAGAAAGGGTGGCTACTCTGTGGCCTATCTGTTCAATGGAAGTGATTTGCAAAAGCGCGCAAGTGATGTCTTTTCCTTGGACTAACCAACCATGCTGATACTTTGTACAGCAAATGGTTTTTTATTTGCTTTTTTGAACCACCCTTCGGTATCAAGCTTCTTCTTTAGTGTAAGAACTCTTTGTTTAGAGAAGTAATTTGTATTTTGTGCTAAAGAGTACAGATGTTGCCATATTCGACGGACCCATCTGGCAACTTTAGAACTTTTGACAGCGATGCCAGATTAACTAATTTCATAGCGCGTTTGAAGCGTCATTCCAAGTAGATTTTTACCATGGAACAGAGTACATGGTACGCGAACGCTCAAATTTGCATTCCACAAAACAAGTCAATAGTGAAAACTCCACGGGCATTTAGATTAAGTAACGGTAAACAAACAAATACTCAAGAGATTTAAGAGGTACCTCTTCACGATGAAAAAGTCACTGTTTGGTGCGGCGATTGTGCGTTCCTTTTCAAAGACAAAGATGGCCAAACGGTTACCGTCAATCAGGAGCGTTATTGCGATATGATAACCAATTTTTTGATGCCAATTGTTCGTCGAAAGCGTATGGAGCACTACTGGTTTCAACAAGATGGCGCTACACCACACACAAGCCGCGCTACAATCGATTTTTTGAGCCCGTTTGATGACAAAAAATTGTGATTTTGACCATTTGAAATCAAAGGTTTACATTAACAAGCCAAGGACCACAGAACCGAACCGAAACCGTATTTCGAATAGCTATCAAAAACCAAGCTTAAGTCTCTGAGAGCCATAGAACCAAAGTTACAGCCCAGCGGGTTGGCTTCCCTGCCTTAAAGAGGGGATCCACATTTGAAAGCGATCCAGTTAGATACGAAGAAAGGATTGAGAACATAAGACCTTGATTTCAAAGTAAATTTCGACGACTTTAAACTTCCGGAACGAACTTAATTTAGAATTTAAGGGTTTTGCAGCCTTTGTCCCTAAGGGAAATGAACTTTTCAAACTGATAAAGTGAACTAAAAATACTCAGAGTAAGAGCATTCCGGAAAGCAAAACCTAAGCCTAAATGTTCAAAATATGCTCGATTCCTTATCAAATGAAAGAAACATTTCCTGCCTGTGACAAATCATCAGGCAATGACACACTTACCAAATATCCGCCAGACTCCGTTGAGGTATACCCGATTTCATGAATATATCCTTCACCTCTAGCCCCGACACCAGGCCATCTTTGTCCAAATCCGATTGTCGGAATATTTCCTCAAATCGTTTCAACTCGGCGGCAGTTACCACCCAATCTGCATTCGCTGTCACCGAAGGTGGGGCTCCTATGGGTATCAGCGGATCGGTTTGTATCAATGGCTGTGAGCTGGCTGCCCCCACTGGTGGTATACGTGTCATGGGTGGCACAGGCAAGGGTATTGCTGGTATTGCGGCCGGTGGCGCTATATCCTTAGGGAAATTGGCCACAAATCCACTATCGCCAAATCCTTCGGCACTGGGGGCACGCGGCATGGCTGCTGCCGCGGGCGGTGGTGGCATGGCAGGCTTGGGTGGATGCGGAGCCGAGCTGCCAGGCTTGCGCAGTTCCGGTGGCAACACACTGGGCACAGTGCGCTTCTGCAAGGTCTGATACACCAAATGCATGGCCACAATAAACTCATGCTTATCCAGATTACCATCCTTATCCTGATCGGCCAAATCCCAAATGGTACCCAAGATATTCATGGGCAGTTTGGAGTCCATTAGCACTCCTTTGACCTTATTGCCGGGCAGCATGCCATTCTGGGGATTCAGCGACTCGAACAATTGCTCATACTTCAAACGATCGATGACCCCTATAGACCAGTCGCCATTGGCCACACCGGCAGTGGGAACGGGCACAGGTTGTATGCGAGACGGCACTATTTTAGGCAGTTCACCCTGGTTTACGAAGGCAAAGACCATAAAATGACTATATAACCATTTCGGGAACAAAAACAACTCACCACTTTGGGGGGATTGACGGTGTCCACATAGATGTTATTCATATTGGCCACCTGACCCGCCTGCGATAACGAAACCAACTTGAGGGCCACAAAAAATCCCGGCTTGTCCAGGAAACCCTTGCCATTCGGGTCAGACATATCCCAAATGCGACTCAAGACCACATCACTCAGTCCGGACTTTTTCAGAAACTTGGCCGCCGTCATGGCCTCAATGGCACCCGTGCCTTTTGGGTCAATCTACACAAAAAATCAATAGGAGGGTGGCAAAGGCTAGGGGACAGCTCCCGCGCAGGCACTTGCACTTACCTGTTTGTAGTAGGCCTCGTAGACGCTTATGTGCTTGCTGCACACCTTGACAAAACTTCAAATTTATCCTCCCCCCCTTCGCTTGTTTGTTATAAAAAAGACAAAAAAAAAAAAAAAAAAAAGAAAAAAAAAAGTAATAACCCCCTCTCCTCCTCTTATTAAAAAAAAAATTTTTTTCTTTTATTGTATTGGGGGGAGTCGATAACTTTTTTTTTGGGGGTGTGTTTGGGGGTTTGGTTAATTTTTAAATTTACCCCACCCACCTTTTAATATTAAACAGAACGGCAGACCGATGGTCAAATAAATTACAATAGTTGATAAAGCATTTCGGCCTCAAACTTAATTACACTCGAATTTTAATCATAAATAGAATTAGTGATGGATAAACTATCGTAGAACGAAGCGATACTATCGATGGTGGTGTAGCGGATGGGTTTTCGATTTTTTTTTGATGTTGGGGGGAAAAAGGCCGGGTGGTGTTTGTTTTTTTGGGTATCACGTGCATCCAAATTTGTACTTTTTTGTTGGGGGGGTAGTTCTAATTTCTGAAAAGTTCTAATTTCTTGACCCATTTTTTTGTCGTATAAGGCAAGAAATGGCTTCTTTTCTGCTAAATATGCTTCGAAGGGAATGTTATTTTAATTAAAATTAATTTGTTTTCAACATTTATATCGAAGAAAAAAAAAAATATTTTATTCATTCATAATTGAGCAAAAAAAGGCTTAAATGACTTTTATTTAGAATTATTTTTCTTTTATTATTTGTAGTTATCATGCTTACTTAGTAGTCTGTTATGTTAGTTTGTTTTTTTGTTTTCTTTAAATTAGACAGCACAATGTCTTTACGGAGCTCCAAAAGATTAGCCATGTGCTTACTATTATGCGTCTCACTATTTTTGCACCATTTAAGCAAATTATTGACGCTTTCCATTGCCGTACCATCTGAAGGTGTTTGAGTGCCATCGACGTCGGCGTCTTCCTGGTCATCTGAAGCCACATCTTCGCTGTTGACTTCCTGTTCCACAAACTCGTCTTCATTCCACATTTCGATTTCCTCTATACCGATGGAATTTCGCTGGTCAATAGCTTCTAAGAGAGTTTGATTAGTAAGCAGAAGTTCATTACAGTCCCGATTATTTTCTGTCAATTGTGCTAGCGGCAGATCATCGTCGCTGTCGTAGTGGTCTGCGTCCCAGTTTAGTAACTTGGACCATGAATTTTTTATAACTCTTTGTGGCAATTCATCCCAAGCTTGTTTGAGTAATGGGATTGCATCACGGATTGAGTGCTGCTTCAAAAAATTATTTACTCCGCCACCTTCAGCAACTAATTGAGCAAGTAGTTTGCTTCTGTAAATTAGTTTTGTAAGTTTTATGGGGTTTTGGTCCATTGGCTGCACAGCTGCTGTCACGTTTGGTGGGAAGAAATAGGCAACTATGTTTCCATCGGCACTTTGTAGTTTTTCAATTGGTGCATGAGCAGAGCAGTTGTCAATGAGCAAAAGTGCCTTTGATGGCAAATTATTTTCTTCTGAAAATCGATTGACCTGCAAATGGAAAATATATATTTTTTAAATCCACTCAAAGACTTGTCAAAGACTCGCGACAGGCGGGGAGACCTCTGTTATGTATTCATTTTAATATAACTGCTAAAAATTATAAATATCTCGTGAAACCAGTCATGAAATATTCGCGACGTCATCCAAGCATTTTTTGAGAAGTCGTAATGCAGTGGGTTGACATATCCTTTGAAGCATCTTGGTTGTTTTGCTTTTCCAATAACCAATGGCTTTAATTTATGTGAGCCATCAGTATTTGCTCCGAGTAGAATTGAAATGCGTTCCTTTTGTATTTTGCATCCAGGGGCATTCTTTTCGCAAGCGGCAACGTATGTTCTGTCTGGTAGGCAACGAAAAAATAGTCCACTTTCGTCGACATTATATATTTGTGTCTCCATTAGCTCCATTTCAGTGACCTTTGCTCGAAATCTGTGTATAAAAGGAGCAACCGCCATTACATCACTAGACAGTATCTCGCCACAAATTTTTAAAAAACGAATGCCATGTCGATTTTTAAATTTGGTGAACCAGCCATCGCTTGCACAAAATGATTGTTCATCCTTATTGGGATACACTTCACCAAAGATAGTTTTAGCTTTCGCTTTTAATATTGGTCCAGTCATAGTGCACTTCTTTTGCCGTTGATTTAAAAACCATTCATAAAGACGAGTTTCCATTTCAGGATATTCAGCGTTGTGCAAGGATTTATTTTTTGCCTCCTGGTATGTGTTTGATACGGCATTCAAGATTAACTCCTTTTTCGATTTTATATAACTGATGGCAGATTTTGCCACATTGTAATCTAAGGCTAAACGGTTTGCTTGAACGCCTTCATCGAGTTGTTTTAATATTTTTGCTTTAGTTTCCAAAGACTAGTTTTCACTTAATTTTTATCCCCGAATATGTGCCTGCTTGTCAAAAGTTTGCATGTGAATGACCGAATATGAGTGCGTTTAACAAAAACACACAAATGGAATCGGAACACACGCAGTTGGGTGAATCCCCTTTTTATATGCAATTCGTTAAAAGGCAAACCAAAATAAAAATTCACCAGAAATTAAAAAAAAACGCTCTCAAATTAGAACCGCGGTTCTAATTTCAGAGCGTTCAATGAAATAAAAACAGTGGTTCTAATTTCTGGAAGATTCTGATCAAAATTTTGTTAACAATACTTGATACGCTCCAGATAAAACAAGTTTTCTATAATAACATGTGAAACCACTGATCTTTATCCAAATCTGACAACTATATAGTACGGACGGACGATGTACGATCAGATCGAGTCGGACGACAAACTTTTTTACAAGTGCTATATCGTCTCCAAATTAAATTTATAAGTTATCTGAACTAAAATTTTTAAATGGACCACCCTGTAGATTTGGTTTAATGCTGTGTGCACACTAGGTTACAGAGTGTCACAGCGGAATGTGAACGGAAAATGCCTTGGGAATTCGAATGTGACACTCTGTGACGCAGTGTACACCCAGCATTAAGAAAAAAAACCTTCCCACCGTTTTATCTGAAGCTGCCCTGGGGCATGAAATTTACGTTTTTTTTTGTGATTTAAGTTACCAAGAGACCCGTAGGTAATCTGGAAGTATTTGGAAAAATCCCGGACTTTGTATCAAGTGGAAAACATCGATATTCGATACTATCGACGCTTGGCCATCACTCCCGAATTCAGTCACTCTAAAAATTCGGTCTCGAATTCGGTCACTCTAAACACTCGATGTGCGGCAAGCAAGCGTCGGTGTGTGTGTGTGTTTCGCGTGTAAATAAAGCGATTTAAACCATATTAAACAATTAATAAAATACACCATGGATGCGGAATCCGCTGCTATGGACTGCCTGGAAGCCGAAGACAAAACTTCCAATGAGATGCCGTCTGCAAGTGTAACAGAGAAAGAGAAAGCCCAGCCGGCTTCGGTTGAAAAGGAAAATTTAGATGCCGAAAGCAAAGGGGAAGGGGGCGGGGGTGGAGGCAGAAAACTCTAACCCGAGCGAGGGTGATATTGAAATGCAGGATTTGGCACAAAATGAGGACACTAATAATGAAAATTCTGTAGAAGTACCTAGTGAGCTGAGTGAGAATCAAGAGGAGAAGGAAAATGAAAGAGCAGCAGCTAGAGGAAGTTGAAAAGTCGGCAGAGGAGCAGCTGCCGGAGAAGGATGAAGAGATTGCAGAGGAGCTAAAGCCCGAAGAGGAGCTAAAGCCCGAAGAGGAGCTAAAGCCCGAAGAGGAACAGCCACCAGAGAAAGAGCAGCAGATTGAGAAGGAACAGGAGCCAGAAAGTAAGCAGCAAACTGAAGAGGAACAGGAGCCAGAAAAGAAGCAGCAAACTGAAGAAAAACCGCCACAGGAGAAGGAAGAACAGCCTGAAGTGGAGCAGCTATTGAAAGAGGAACAAAAGCCAGAGGAAGGGGATCAAACGGAGCAGCAAACAGAGAAGAATCAACAGCCCGAGGATAAGCAGCCACCAGAGGAGAAGAAGCAGCCATCGGTGGAAGAGAAGACCAAGCAAAAAGAGTCTGAAGCTGATAGCATTGAAATTATAAGCAGCCCCTTGCCTGCTGAGACAGAAACTACCTCTAGCGGAGATGCGGTGGAGGAGGACTCTTCAAAGTCTGCAGGTGATGACTTGGACAGTAGCGTGGAGTTAATTGAAAGTCCCAAGGCTATTTCAGAACCTGATTTGGCTACAAATGCTGAATTGGAAGAAGAAGAAAAGGATAAACCAGAAGAAGAATCTCGGAATCGTAAAATATCCGAGTCAGATAGCAGCATTGAGCTTATAAGTAGTCCACGAGCTGAGGAAGATGAAGCCAACATGGAAACTCAGTTAGAGCCAAATGAATCAGTCCCTAAAGAGCTTAAAGAATCAAAGGAGGCAGCAGATTCTGCCCAAAATGTAGAGAAAAAGGAAAAACCCAAAGATTCTGAAGCTCAGGACAGCATTGAACTGTCAGATGATTCTACAGGCTTAGAAGAAAGCACCGAAAAGTTGCCCCAGAAGAAGGAAAAGCCAGCGGATGACATTGTTCCCATGGAAGTGGATGAAGCTAGCCTTACCAAGCCCAACAAAGAGACAGATAAAGTTGAAATAAAACCCATGGACACAGCTGAAGTTAAGGAACCAGAGGTTTTCATTGTAGATCTGGAAGAAAAACCCATTCCTTCAAGTATGGCTAAAGACACAGCCGAGGCAGAGCCCAACTCAGATGGTGACATCTTTTACAACAAAGATTGCATCAATTGCAATTGCAAACGCACGCACAAACAATACATTCTGGCCAGTGTTTCGGCCTTGAACTTTTACAAAGTCCCTCGAAAAATACACAAACGTCAATACATTTGCCTGGGCTGCCATGACTCGGCCATGGATACGTATGAGGTGAGTTGACCCCTAGAGAAACTTAGCTAAATTTAACCAATTCTATGTATATTTTCAGGATTATGCCGGTCATTTAGTGGCCAAACAGCCTCTCCTCTTAAAGGAATTTAAACAGGAATATGCCGACTTTGTGGCTCTGGACAGCAGCGATGAAGAGGACAGTGAACATGAACCTGGTAAGTTGTAAGCAGCTACAGGCTACAGACTTTACACATATTTTAATAAACGTATTTTCTTCTTTTCTTCCAGCAAAACCTGAATTTTCATCCAAGGATTTGCAAGTCATAGAAACTGAGCTCGAAGATGCCATTAAGAGTGTATTAAACCGCGTGGAATTCTCAAATCAATTGTCCTGGTCCAAGACCATTTTGCAATCAAAATCTCAACGCTTGGAACGTCAATTTCAATTGGTCGATGTGGAATTGGGCAAGCTACAAAATACCGCAGATAAAATGCACTTTGCTTTATACAATGCCTGCCAGGTGGTTCATAGGCATATGCCACCATTGGATTTATATCAGAATATGGGCGATTATGTGGTAAGTTAACAGTAGAGGGGAAAATGGGTAAAGGAACAAACTGAAACTGAAACGAATCCGCTCATTTTGTACATCTTTGTAATGTTTTTTCTAGTCGCATTTTGAGAACTTGTACAAATTATTAAATAATGCATTGGGTGGTTTGTATTAGGTGAAAGCACATAGTTCAAACCGTGCCACATTAACTTTCCAAATTAGAAAAAATTACCTTTCTTGTCCATTGATTTTCGGAATTGAGACGCTTTACGAAGATTCAAAGATTCATTCTTCCTTAGATCTTCAACCGATGTTACTCAAAATTTATCGGTAAACCAAACCCAATGCTTTATCATGATCTCAAACCGAACCTTTAGCAAAAATATGTTATCCATTGTTAAAGAACGATTCTTGTTCCCCAAAAAATTTAACTGATTCGATCGCGGTGCTTCAAAGAACGGCTATACACAAGTGACGAATCATACATGAATGCGTATAAGTAAAATTTTTGATGCTTTGAGTCGCAGAACTCTTCCAATATAATCAAAGTTTACCTCGTCTTTCTTACTGATTTGATCTATCTATGAACTTTTACTCATAGATCACAAAATGATTGATTTATTGAACTATAGCTCATCACAAGGGGCGTGTTCTGTTTGATTTGTTAAAAGCAGGGCTGCAAATGTTCGGATCTTTAATCTTTAAAGTTTTAGAAAAACCCAGCCAGCATTTCAAGAAATTTTTGATCATATTCGAGTCTTTTTCGACTCCTCTTACTGATTAAAGTAGTCACAAGTGCGCTCGTTTTCCGATCCGAAATGACTCTTTCGTCGGGAGAAAATGGTACCCTAGCCGCGACTCTTCCGAAAGAGTCTCTTATGACTCTTCTAAAGGAGTCATTTATGACTCGACCTTCCGAATCATTTTTCGAGTAGTATTACCTATCAGTTTCGACTCGAGACCAAAAACAATCAATTAATTCAATCACCCGCGCGATCAAATTTTCGATTGCTTTACGTTTTGTTAGTCTTATTTCAATGAATCACATTTTAAGCATATGCACGATTCATTTTCGAGTCCTCTTTTAATCACCAATCTCTTTTTAATCAGCAAGGCGACTACTGAAAAAGACTCCTCAAAGTGATTTTTGTAAAAACGATCTTCCAAATGCTGGCTGGGAACGATCTATGTAAAGAACTTTACAATGTCGCAATTGTTGTATTAACTGTTCCTTCAACACAAGATCAGTCTACACAAGTATCCAGCATAGAGTCAGTAATAATGAAAGATTGCTGGAAGACACACTAATGATTAATTTATACAGCCCCACTTATACAGAAAGGCCGAAATGGGTGCACTCACACACACAAAGTCTTCTGTCAATTTGGAGTTGTGTGTTTTGCACTTGTGCTGCCTTTGGAATTCCTTAAGAGTCATGCTGATCATAAAACCGCGAGGTTCTTGAAACAGCTGTACAGTCGACCATACTCTTTTGTGGTGTGTGTGTTTCTTATTTGAAAACTACTGTATGATTGCGCAGTCGACTCTGTTTCTGTCAGAAATTAGTAAGCTCTTTGCTCTCACTTACGCTCTCTGAGTGCATTTGGGAATAACGACTGCGGACTATCGCTTAATACCTAATTGAGCAGCGTAAATTTAACCTCTAAGGCCCCTCGCACACAGAGCTAGCGGAGCTTACGAATTTTACATACAAAATGCTCCGCTCAGCTAAGCTGTTGGTGTGCGGGCTCGCTATGTGCTCTGTGCGTTCGATTTCCAAAGCTGATATGCTACTCTCCGCTCCGCTGTCTGTGTGCGGTGAGCCTAACACTCATTGCTCCATGACCTGGCGCCTGCTAAAATCTTCAATGATCCAAGATCGACTATTATATTTACGTACTGAATATTTTCTGAACAAATTTATTCCTGAACCCCGGTTCAAACCCGAACCTAAGTTCAGCGACCTTCTGAACCCGCTTCGTCAGCCCGAATCCAAAAATTTTCACGGGTTCGAAGTCCTCTGCCGATTTTTATGAGGTTTGCAGGCCTGGTTTTAAGTGATTCAGCTCAGATCAGCTCAACAAAGCCATTCAAATCAATCATGCTCAACTCATTAGCACAGATCAAATAGCTCAATGCCAAAATGAGTAAGACGTGTGGTAAAAATCGCTATAAAATAGGAAGTGAAATTATTTTTAGACAGATTCGGGAGTGGAAAAATAGCCAAATTTGATATACTGCCACGATAGATGCGTTGACCAACAATGATTTGAAATGTATTGAGCTACTTGGAAAACTTATAAGCCGCCTCTTGACCTTAGACTCCATTAAAGGGACTATAAACTCCAAAATTGATCTATGTTCTAAGTAAAAAATGGATTGCGGTTTCTTTGGATGCTTAAAACTTGAAAAATACTAGACCATCTGCGGGTTTAGGTCGTAAAAATTGTAAACAAGAGGCGCTGTATGCTTATATTTTGTTTTTCAACTCAATTCAATTACAATTCAACACGTGGAGCAGTGGGCGGTCATTCCATTTGACTGCTCAGGTAGATGTTCTTTCTGATTTGTTTTCTAAATTTTATTATTGATTAAGGAAAACGATTCCATGTGTTCTACAAATTGGTTTCCCCCATACGATTTGAGATGAATGAACGGTTTATACAAAGTGAATGATCATTTACAGCTCGATATTTGTTATGATGACAAGAAGAGGTCGCGATATAGGTAGGCGTTCTCAAGGAAGAGAAACGTTTATAATGTAAGGGAATCAGCAGGGACAGAAATGAGATGAAAGTAGAGAAGAAGAGAAGTTCTCGGCAAAGTGATGAAGCCAGATTAAAAGTTCTTAACGAGGGGCATCAGAAAAGCCCTCAACGCGAGGCACCATAAAGTCCTCACTAAACCTGCTCAAAGAAACTTGCTTATCGAAGCAACCATCAACCTCAACTCCAGGTAGCCTTTGATGCAACTATGCATATCCATAGTCGTTGCCATTGCTCATATTTTATATAAATAAGTTTCCATTAAGATCTCTGGTTAAAATTTCTAAATAATTTCCCTAAAATTAACTAATTAACCTCATTATTTTCTCCCCTTTGCAGCAGGTACCACCCGCCGGAGAGATTGAACGTCCGCCCATTAAACTGGGTGAAATGTATTATGCGGTCAAGAACAAGGCAATTGCCAGTTGGGTATCCATCAAGGTCATCGAATTATCCGATAGTACCATGGTGAATGGCGTCATAGTGCAAAGCTATAAGATCAAGTATCTAAATACGCCCTACCAAATGCTTAAGAGCGTCACAGGCAAACATATAGCCTACTTTGAGCCTCCCCCGGTGAGACTCACCATAGGTAAGCCGAGATTTTTTCAGTGCCAAATCTTAAATTAAACAACTTTCCTCCACAGGCACCCGAGTCATTGCCTACTTTGATGGCAACACCTTGATACGTGGCAAGGAGCGTAAGGAAAGGGGCGTGGTGCAGAGCGCCTTCTATCCGGGCATCATAGCCGAACCTCTGAAGCAGGCCAATCGTTTTCGCTATTTAATCTTCTATGATGATGGCTATACTCAATATGTGCAGCACAAGGATGTGCGTTTGGTGTGCCAGGCATCGGATAAAGTATGGGAAGATGTACATCCGGCTTCGAGAGATTTTATACAAAAATATGTGGAAAAGTATTCGGTGGATAGGCCCATGGTGCAGTGCACGCGTGGTCAAAGCATGAACACAGAATCGAATGGAACTTGGCTTTATGCCAGGGTCATTGATATAGATTGCAGCCTGGTGCTGATGCAGTTTGAGGGAGATAAGAATCACACAGAATGGATTTATCGTGGTTCATTGAGATTGGGTCCGGTGTTTAAGGAGACACAAAATGCACTCAATAGCATGCAGCATCAGACAAGAGTGCCTAGGGTAAGTAAGGACGTAAGAAAGAATGTACTTTTACTTACTTGAGGCTTGATTCCAGCGCACTGAACCGTTTATACGTTACACCAAGGAGATGGAGACCAGTTCCATGCAGGTGAATCAACAAATGCGTGCCATAGCACGTAAAAGTAGTGCTGCTACACAGCCAAATGTGCCCTCTGCAGCCTCAGCAGCCAATGCAGCGGCTAAGAGTAGCAATGCCAACAACGCCAGCAGCAGCACTGGCGGCAGCACGGTGCGTCATTTGAACAACTCCACCATTTATGTGGATGATGAGAATCGACCCAAGGGACATGTGGTTTACTTTACGGCCAAACGGAATTTGCCTCCCAAAATGTACAAATCGCATGAATGTTCTCCAAATTGTCTATTCAAAATCTTTCATCGCCTGGACAGCTATAGCCCCTTGGCCAAGCCTCTACTTTCCGGATGGGAACGTTTGGTATTGCGTCAGAAGATCAAGCGAAGTGTGGTCTATCGTGGTCCCTGTGGCAAAAGTTTGCGTAATCTGGCCGAGGTACATCAGTATTTGAGAGCCACCGATAATGTTTTGAATGTGGAAAACTTTGACTTTACCCCCGATTTGAGATGCCTGGCAGAGTACTCCATTGATCCGACCATTGTCAAAGAGGCGGACATCTCCAAGGGACAAGAGAAAATGGCCATTCCATTGGTCAACTACTATGACAACACCTTGCCGCCGCCCTGCGAATATGCCAGCCAGCGTATACCCACCGAGGGTGTGCATTTGAATCTCGATGAGGAGTTCCTGGTGGGCTGTGACTGTGACGATGATTGTTCGGACAAGTCCAAGTGCTCCTGCTGGCAGTTGACAGTGGCTGGGGTTAAATACTGTAATCCTAACAAACCGCTGGATGAGATTGGCTATGAGTACAAGCGTTTGCATGAGCATGTGCCCACTGGCATCTACGAGTGCAACTCCCGTTGCAAATGCAAGAAGAATTGCCTCAATCGTGTGGTCCAACATTCGCTGGAGATGAAACTGCAGGTGTTTAAGACCTCGAATCGGGGCTGGGGTTTGCGTTGTGTCAACGACATACCCAAGGGTGCCTTCATATGCATCTATGCCGGACATTTGCTTACCGAAACCATGGCCAATGAGGGTGGACAGGATGCGGGTGATGAATACTTTGCGGATTTGGATTACATTGAGGTGGCGGAGCAACTGAAAGAGGGCTTTGAATCAGATGTGGAACACTCGGAGCCAGAGTTGGATGAGGACAACTATGGGCCAGATGGCGAAGATGATGATGACTTTAGGCCGGCCAAATATTATGCACCACGCCGTTCAGAATCGAGAGACAAGTTGCGTGCCTCGCGCAGCAGTTTGACGCACAGCAACGAATTGGATTCACAGGAGCGTGAGGTCATCAATTTCATACCAAATGCCGAGCTAGATGAAACGGTGCGTGAGAATTCAGTGCGACGACTATTTGGCAAAGATGAGGCCCCCTACATAATGGATGCCAAGACAACGGGCAATTTGGGGCGCTATTTTAATGTGAGTAAAGGGGGAAAAGAAAGGACTCTACTCTTACTAATCTTTGTTTACACTTTTAGCACTCTTGCAATCCCAATTTATTTGTGCAGAATGTTTTTGTGGATACCCATGATTTGCGTTTTCCCTGGGTGGCCTTCTTTTCGGCCTCACACATACGCTCAGGTACTGAATTGACCTGGAATTATAACTATGAAGTGGGCGTGGTGCCCGGCAAGGTTCTGTACTGTCAATGTGGTGCCACCAATTGTCGCATACGTTTACTTTAAGTTTTTTTAGATAAGTTAAGCCACAAAAGGGGAGAAATTCCAATTGAAAAATAATAAAACATACAACACACAGAAAGAAAAAGACAAAGGGCAATTTAAACTTTGGAATCAGGTGCACCCAATTTTTTTGGTAATTTGGATAGCGTTTGTGGAAATTTTTACGTGTTGCCTTGGGTAATTTGCCATCCATTGGGAATTCTTAAGAACTAAATAAAGGAAAAGTTTTTTTTTTTATTTTTTTTTTATATTAAGGAGGGTGACATGACAAAACGCCCACGGACAAAAGGCCCATATTCAAATTAATCGTAGTATGCATTGAAATTTTACTTTAAAATGTTATGGGCCTTATGTCCACATTAAATTCGGACATATTGCCCATATCTCGTCGGACTTTTCGCCCAGTTCAATAAAATCCCTGAAATTATTACCAAAAAAGATGTCGCTTGAATTTGAGTTTCTGCAGGGCGCAAAACGAAATAGCTGTCTGTTGCATATCAACGAAGAGGAGCAACTTTATAAGTTTAAAACTTCTTACATGAGGAATGGGGCCACTGTAAAGAGGTATGTGTGCTATGAAAATGGCTGCCAGGCATCTGTAATGTACCGTGACGTTGATGGCGGCCTATGCACTAAAGGAGCAAATTCTCAGCATAACCATCCGAACCAAAATCAAAGGATTGCAGAATTTAAATTAAAGAACAAAATTAAAGATGCTTTGTCAGTCCCAACGTTGCAAAATAATAGAGTTCGATTGGCATTTAACGAGGAGTGTTTAAAATCTGGTGCCGATGCAAAACTTGTATCATTTGCAAGTATGGAGAGAAATTTACGTCGTCTAAAAGCTGGTGCCCTGCCAAAAGCGCCGAAGTCGGCCCAAGACTTCATATCAGTTTTTAAAAACGATGAACAGCTAGAGGAGTTCGGAATGTGCCAAAGCCAAACCAATAAAAAATTTTATCAAACAACTGTTATTGAGGATAAATATTCATACACGCTTTTTGTATCAGAAGCAATGACCGACATTATACAGAAAAAGCTTAATCCAGAAGATCGACATTACATGATGGACGCTACATTCGACGTTGTTCCGGAGTGCATATACAAGCAGCTTCTAATAATATATATTGCACTTGGAAATCATGTAAATATTGAACAAAAATTATATTTTATCTTCTATTTATGATTTACCTTTCGGCTTAGGTTTTTGCTTTTGGATATGTATTAATGTCCAATAAGAATACAGAAGCATATACCCATATTCTAGGCTATATAAATGCAAACATATTTCAACTTAAACCGAAAACCTTTACAACTGATTATGAGAAGGCAATGAGAAATGCGGTTTTAAAAGTATTCCCAAATACAACGATGACTGGTTGCTGGTTTCATTTCTGCCAGGCTTTAAGACGACGTGTTAAGAAATACCGCGATCTTACTTTTATGATCAGGGACAACGAGAAGGCGAATAGACTTCTGAAAAAAATGATGGCTTTACCGTTACTTAAAGCATCGGATATAGTGGAAGGATTTGACATATGTAAACTAGAAGCATTTGCCGAGCCCCTTTTTATATCAGAAAATGGAAAGCAAGTATTTGAGCCCTTTTTTTCATATTTTCAAAAACAATGGATAGAGAAGGTAAAATTTCATTTAAGGCAACATAATAGAAAATCAGTTTAATTTAAGAATTTTATCACTAGGAAACTCCATCTGGATTTTCAGTATATGGTCGGTCCAATAGAACCACTAGTGCTATTGAAGGATTTAATAGCTATTTATCTACTCTAATTCCAAAGCATGGGTCATTTTGGGAGTTCCTCAAAATCATAAAACAGGACGAATTTCAAAAATTCACCGAACTGACGAAGGCTTTAGATGGAGATATCAACGCTGTTTGTCATTCGAGGAAAAGGTCGAAAAACAAGGACTACTACATAAGCAAATTAGTGGACGAGCTTAATAGAAAAGCGATTACCATAGATGGCTTCCTTATTGCGATATCTTGCCCAGCCAATAATATAATAATTGACACACTGAATACATATACAATCAACGACGAGGATCCAGAGATCGAGGAAAATGATGAAGAAGTTTTACATAATCAGACGACCGTTACATGCGAAATTTGTACACATAATATTAAGTCAGTAGTTTTTCAACCGTGCATGCACACCAAAACTTGTTTTAATTGTACCGACCAACTAAAAAAAAACACATGAGCGAAATGGGACAGAATTTCTTTGTCCATTTTGCAGAAGCAAAATTGTAAACACTCTTAATATTATTTTATAAAACAATTATAATTATTAAAAACATTTATATCTACTTGTACAACTAGTATGTTATTTTTACGTGTGGAAAGCAAAAAAAAATTTAAATTATATATTCAGCACTGTGCATTTAATGTCATTTAAATTTGTAAACGGCCATTACGCCCATGGGCTTTATGTCCGTTCAAAAGGCCCAGAAAATTTTTTGTTTATTTTAAATTGTTTTAAATTTTTTTATTTGTTTTTTTCTTCGTTTTTTCATGTCACATTTAAGAACTTTATTTAGGTATATTATCGTGGCCTTCCATTGCTTAACACTGCGTATAAGTGCCTCCACGGTGTTACCTTGAATTGGGACGGAAACACAACGAATAACCCACTTAATTATCCACTCTCTCATGACTCTACGCGAAAAGACTGTGTAATATTGAAATGGAGAGCTTTATTATTTTTAATGATGGTCAGTTTCCCATTAGGGCAAGAGATATTGCGCTCCGCGGGCACATCCACGCGCAGCCAGCAGCAGTGGAGCGGTAAGTTTGAACACAAAAGTATTTGTATTAAATTTGATAGAGTTTCGAATTAGGTACCGGGATTGGCAAGCCAGGATTGGGCGAACCGAATTGGTTTGATACCAAGGAAAACGCAGAGACAACCGTTATCTGCTTCGACGAATTGTTCCTGTACAACCAGCAGTCGAGACTCGTCAAGGCTTTTGTTATTTTGGCGGTGGACGTACTCTGGCCAAGGACTTCTTTGGTATATTGCGGGGTAAGAACCCGATTAGAGCAAGCGGGCTCCATGTGGAGTGCCCACGATATGGCCAAAGTGCTGTCTTTTTTTGTTGGCCTGTGTGTCAGCAAGGGGAAGCACATTATGTGCCTAATGTCTGACCGCAATCCCTCCAATTTGGCGGTAAACTTAATTAATATTTCCAATTTAATTACAGCTGATATGAATACCCTCCGAGAGGTGTTGGGAGACAACTGTCCCCTATGGGTGTATGATCCAACGCACTTAATAAACGCCCTGGTGGGAAATTATGCGAATCTTAGCCAGACCGTCAAAAGAGCTTTGATCGAACCGTTCAATTGGGAAACGTATCTGGCCAAGATGAAGGGTCTTGTGGTGGACACCCAGCCATTTCAGCCCAACGATCGCATGGCCTTGACTGTGCGAACCCATCTTCGGACCCTAACTGCCATCGTCGGCCATGTGTTCAGATGTAGGCCGTTGCTCGAAACCTTATCCATGGCTCGGGGCACCAATGATGAGTTGGAGCAGTATGGTAGCGCTTTGGGCGCAATATTTAGTAACACATCCATAGTAAGATCTTGCAACGTCAATGATCCATACATGTACTTGTGTGTCGCTATTTATATAGCAGAGCACCGAAATAATCTGAAAATTGTATAAAAGATAGAGTAAATTAGTACATAGTTTTAATACACCCACTCCAAACCCATTTACCACCCACTCCCACTCACCTATACATTATAGTCCGCTCCTCCTCTGAAAGCCCGGCTAAAATGTGGCTTGGCATGTCACTCAAGGGCTCCTCCTCCGAGCACTTGTGCCTGCAGAATGATGCATAACTCGATAGTTCATTCCCACAAATATCGCATTGTATGATCCGATGCACCTCGCTTACGTGCTTGACTATAGTGGAGTGTACAACTTCCTTGCATATTTTGCAGAAACGGGGGTTCGTAATACGAATGGTCTTCCGAACCCGTCCCGACCGAGGAGGAAATAAGCGGCGCGCTGATGTTGGGCGCGCCTCCTCTGGCTCCGGCCCTGGCTTTGTGGAGGTGTTGGGGTGGCTGGCACCCACTATTGGACCCATTGCCCAGCTGGCTGGGCCGCCACATTGGGTACATATTGTGCCGGTGGTGCTTAGGGTGGCGGTGATCCGTACTGTGCCATAATGGGCTGCGCGGGGACAGCCGGCTGTGTTATCCACTGATGCACCCACTGCCCTGGCTGCGGGCCACTACTCCAATTTGAGCCAAAATTGGCGCTGTATATGCAATTTTTGGCGCGGAAGAATCTACAGGTGGACGCCAGTCGTATCGATGATACCACCGCCTATCGATGGAGTATAACAGGGGGCTGTTAAGCGCAAAACTGCTAACGCATAAAAATGTTAAGTGGGCGCGCGTTTTGAACTTTGAATCCGTTACATAATAAACATTTTTTTTGCTTTATCTGCCACAAGGGCAAAAATTTAAAGCCTCCAAGAAAAACTGGAAAATATTAAAAGAAAACTATCTTGGAAGCATTAACATTGCTAATCAGGATCAAGGTTCTTGGCTGTTAAGTTGGACTATTTTGAAAAACAATTTACTTACCAATTTTCCACTCCAACCTCTCAAACTTTGACATTCAGCATTTCCTGCGCACATCTTCCGCTTGCCATCTGACATGTCTTTACCTTTTTTTTTTTTTTTCTTCTTTTGTCTTTTTCACAGCACGTAGAAGCAATCATATATGTACCAGAAAACCCCATAATTTAAAATTTTTGGTAACTTTTAAATTAGATTTCTCATTGGGGGCCAAAAACACGCAAAATGCCTTTTTCGAAACATGCACGCAACGAGCAATTTTCTAAAACTCTCTGTTTTCGTATTCCCACAAAACTTGTCTTGTGGGTCAAGTTCAGTCTCCCAAAGATGGTGGAGCCGGCGCGGAAGATGCACAACAGCATGAAAATTAAGAAAAAGTGATGCGTAATTACAGTCATTCTCTTTCACTGCAGCAGCCAGAGCCCAGAGTACCAGGACGAGGACCACTTGCTGCTGCTGCATGCAACAACAGACGCGGTTTTTCGGACAGAGACGAGGCTGCCGGTAGAAACAATCAGTTTGAAGTTCGTTCGCATAATTATGGGCAATTTTCAAAGAACATGCGTTCCGATGAACATCTCTCTCTTGCTCACGGTGTGCCGTGTCGGGTCTGGGACTGATCTGGTCTGGGCCTGCTCGCATTCAAAGTATCGCCATTTTTGTATTCTGTATTTTTTTTTCTCCTTTTCTTCTGTGTGGTTGGTCATATTTGATGTCCAGTGTGGGGGCCCAGGACGTAACCCTAAACTCTGGGATTCTCTGGATACGATTTTTTTTTTTTTTTTTTACATTTGTTTCGCAACATTTGCAAATTATAGGGTAAACTGACGACGTCAACTGAGCCTGATCGGCGGCGGGAGTAACAATTTATTACTCTAACTAAAATGTGAGAATTAAAATCAAGAATTATAAGAAATTGTTGAAGCATCTATTGAGCTGATAATTGACAAGTTTTTAGTTGTGCCAAACGAGCAGAGATTAGTTACTTTTCTTGGAAAGTTTGGTATTTTGTATTGTAAAGTACGATGTTTCTTACATCTTTTGGTAATGAAGCTCTATGCTTTTCTGTTTAATCTTAATCATAATATTATAGCTATTATAAGCAAGTTCATCAGAGACGAAGCACTACGATGCAAGTCCAGTCTGTTTTTTCGATTCCGCTTCTAGTTCTGAGCTGTAATCGGTTCTTTTTGGCATTACGTTAGCGGAGTTGCTGTTTGATTCCCTGATTCTACACGTAACTGCAAAGCGAAACAAGACTTTTTCAAAAACCAAACACAGTTGAAATCCGTTTGGCGTTCTTCATTGCTTCTTTGGAAAGACATTTTTTGTTTGACCGAAAATTGCCAATAAATTCGAGGCCAATAGTAGCCAATCCTTGAGCGCCGTCTAATGTTGTGAAGAAATTATCGGCTATCATTGTTCTGCCGCTGTTTTCACCTTGTCTCACATCTCGCTCGTGTCCTTCATCCTTTCCAGTGTATAATTTTCCTTGAAATGGAAATTTCGTCTTTGAATTGCATGCCCCCATACTTTTATGCTATATCTTGCTAATTTCGATGGAATATATTGAGTAAATTTAGTTTGGCCTCGATATGGATACAACTCTTTTCTTATGTCTCGAACATTCGACTGTCAGCTGCTTAAACTCAGCGAATATGAATGAATTCATACCTGCGTGTGTTCTATGTGAACATATATGTCATGCGAAACAGAATATGTAATGTAAGAGAGGTAAAAAACTACATAGAATCTTCAGAACGCACTATATTGCATATGTTTCCATACAAAATGTATAGGGGTCTGGCCAGGCCCTATGTGTCCTATCCTTCTTTTTCGTCCACTTTTAAGGACTTTTTTTAACTTTTGAATACATACATCGAAAGCCAATAAAATTTTAACGCTTAAAATCGAAAAATGCCTGTCCAGGCCAGGGTGCGTGTACGAGGGTTAACATAACCGAATGATCAGTACCGAAACAGCAAAAAATATATGGGTTAATTTCGGTTTTCCTCTAAATATTAGTACAAATTTAGATAAACGTAAATTTTTTTGATTTACAATTGCACAATGAACATTATGCTTATTTGTTGTGCGCTGCTCTGTTGCTAATGGGCACTAAGAACGAGCGAACGAGCAAGAGACAACGCAGCTAACTAAAATCTTTACCTCCTAAACATTCTTTATTTGAAATCGATAGTCATAAATATCTGTTTTCACACATGGGAACTTTTTAGAAAGAAAGCCTTATAAAGGGTGATTTTTAGTATAGAAAGTTTTAAAAAAAAAAACACATAAAATTCAGAAAAATGCATGAAATCTTTATTTGAATCGATTGTACGGTCCATATAATTTAATGTTTGAAGATTATTTCATGCAAATGTTGACCGTGACTGCGCCTCAAATGGTCCATCCGCTTAGTCCAATTTTGGCATACTCTTTCCAACATTTCGGCCGGTATCTCACGAATAAATGCTTCAATGTTGTCTTCCAATGCGTCAATTGAAGCGGGCTTGTCTGTATAGACATGAGCTTTAACATAGCCCCACAAAAAATAGTCTAAAGGCGTTAAATCGCACGATCTAGGCGGCCAATTGACCGGTCCCGAACGTGAAATAAAATGTTCACCGAACTCGCCTCTCAATAAGTCCATTGTTGCGCGTGCTGTGTGGCATGTGGCACCGTCTTGTTGAAACCACATGTCATGCAAGTCAAGCTCTTGCATTTTGGGCAAAAAAAAAGTTGGATATCATCTCACGGTAGCGCTCACCATTCACAGTTACGTTACGATTCGCATCATCTTTGAAGAAGTACGGTCCAATGATGCCACCAGCCCATAAACCGCACCAAACTGTGACTTTTTCTGGATGCATTGGTAGCTCTTGCAATGTTTCTGGCTGATATTCACTCCAAAATCGACAATTCTGCTTATTTACGTACCCATTGAGCCAAAAATGAGCTTCGTCGCTGAACACAATTTTTCGGTAAAAAAGTGGATCTTCGGCCAACTTTCCAAGAGCCCATTCACCAAAAATTCTACGTTGCGGTAGGTCGTTCGGCTTCAATTCTTGCACCAGCTGTATTTTGAAAGGCTTCACACCTAAATCCTTCCGCAAAATTTTCCACGTTGTTGAGTAACAGAGGCCCAATTGCTGCGAACGGCGACGAATCGATAATTGATGGTCATCATTAACACTGGCCGATACAGCTGCGATATTTTCTTCAGTTCGCACTCTACGTAAGCGTGTTGGTGGTTTAATGTCCAACAATGTAAATTTGGTGCGAAATTTAGTCACAATAGCCCGAATAGCCGCTTCAGTGGGTCGATTAAACTGACCATAAAATGGAAGAAGCGCGCGATGAACTTTCTTAACAGAGCACGCATTTTGATAATAAAATTCAATAATTTGCAAGCGTTGTTCGTTTGTAAGACGATTCATGGTTAAATTATAGACCAAACTGAAGATGTTTGACAGTGAAACAAAACACGAAACGTGCGTGAGCTGTTTAAACCAGTGTTGCCAAAAAGATAATAGCTAAAAAATCACCCTTTACATTGAGGTCTTAAATAGCGTATAAGCCAAATATTCGGGGGCCTTACTTTATCGGTTTTTTTTTCTATCGTTTGAAATTGGGGAATTTAATGTTTTAAATTTTTTTATGTTTTCAAACGGCTTCAGCTTTTTACTTTTTTAAAAATAAAAATTTTTCCCCGTTTCTTTAGACCTAGTCTTTTCATCTTTAATTAAAATACACTTCCTAAAAGTCCCAACAAGAAATACTTAAACCAAACACAATTTACAGGATTTAGGGCCGGGTATAATACCAAAAGTTTTATTCTTTCTTTAGAAAATAGATTTTACACATCGGGTCACCTTCATTAGCTGTTGGCGTCAGCTGAGAAGTAACAACACTGACAAAAAAGGATAGTTTTTGATGATCCTCAGGATATTTTCGGTATCTATTTGGACTGGATAGCTAACTATCCTTTTATATCAGAAAAAAGGATAGCTCTTGATCTTTATTTGTCATCCAAAGGAGCTGAAAAATGTAAAAGGGCGCAAAAATGGATATTTCGAAAATCCATTCTACGGGGATCTTTTGTTTTTCTGTGTAGCCATGAAATAGCTTGTCAAACCTTGCCATTTTCGACGTTAAACTGTTAGGTCCCTCTCTCTTCTGTTTCTTATAGTACACACGCCAAGGAATTTAGAGAAGCTTGGCTTGGGCTGTCCTAAGGGGTATCTGCCGGGAAAGGGTGCTAATTGATTTGCTGGCCTGTGGAACACCTACCAGGGAGCCAAAAATTGGAGCGATGAAGTCGATTTAAGCATCTTCTGAGCCTGCTGCAAGCCTGTTGGAATGAAGAGATCCTTAATTCAGTAGTTTGGAGCTCAAGGGGGTGTCACTTTACCTTCGCTGCAACAGTGGCCGATCGGAGTACCAAAATCTTGACTTAAAGGTGGCATAGAAGCTTCTTTTTTGGGATGCGGACAACGGTACGCTCCGCTACCAAAGCCTTGCAGGAAGAGGCATTTGTTACTTGCACACACACACTGCTCTTTGGCATGATTCATTGACTAAAGTTAACCAATATATTGATTCCTCACCCCAAAACCAAAAAAGATTCTTTTTGAAATTCCTATGAAACTGTTGCGACTAACGTGCAATTAATTGTGTGTGTATATTTCCAATCCCGTTATTTCTTCTAGTCCAAGCTTTAAGGCCAAGAAGCAGCCACAACTACAACTTAAGCAACAGCAACAACAAAAGGCCGTGCCCCAAAGCGCCTGTCCCTCTTCAAAGGTATTTTTCGTATTTTTGGGCACAAGCACGCCCCAAAAAAGAGGCTTTGGCACATGTTAGACACAAGTCTTGTGGTCACGCCTCCAGACGCCAATTATGTTGAGTCAAGGATGCGCCGCCAGCACAGGATGTGAATGTGACTTGGTTTTATGTGTACACAAAAAGGAAAACATAGAAGCCGGCGGTAGACGAAAGCGAAAGTTTTGCCTAACTGCTGCCCCCCCGGAGGCGGCGGCCTTAACGGAAATGGAAATGATCGGAGGGGCAGCAGCATCACTCTGCAGAGTCTGGCAATTAGCCAGCGCCGCTTGGGACGTGGCAGATACATCAAAAGTGAACGCAATCCATCATCGCTCAAATCACAGCCTGATGAGTGCCGGCTCGATCCTTTGGTAAGTTTTATGATGTTGGCGCGTTCGCCGCACGAGCTAAGAGTCATAAAAAGAAGAGAGCAGCAAAGGGCTCCAACCGTTAGAGGGGAGGTTCAAGGTCGCTTTAAGTCTCTACTAAATTCTAATGCGACGCCTTTTGAACTACTTTAGGCTTTTCCCCCCGTCTGCCTTGGGGCCAATTAAAACAATTAGCTGGGCATTTCGCTGGAACTGGAACCAGCCAACATCACGCCCATTAGCGACAATCAATCTCGGCCACAGCCAAAGACCAAGCCACGTTTCCAGTGATAAAGTTTTCGAGCTCTTGTTTTGGTTTTGGTCTTTTGATTTTCTTTATATTGTTGCCGCTTGCCCGGATAACCCATAATTATGAAATTATGGAGCGCCAAGTTTAGGCCGGCCAACACCAACCAGCACAGCACAGCACAGCAGAGCACAGCGTCTATCTACCGTCGGAAAACTTGAAATCATGCGCACAGGAAGTCAGCCGGGCCCCCACCTGAGGCCTTAGGAAGTGGCTTGCCAAATGTGAATTCATTTCATTTTCATTCTCATTTTCGTTTAAGAAAATGAAGAAACATTTACCCAAAAAAATTTGTGTATTTTTGGTCTTCTTTCTTCCCTTAAATTGATATGCAAAAACCCCTCGAGGCACCAGCCTAACCCCAAAAAAAGGAAACTAAACAAACAAAATGTCCAAAAGCCACGAAAAAACGAATGAAAGAGGCGTTCTAGGAACCAAATATGCACAGGAAGCAGCTTGTTGTTGAATATTTATGAAAATGCAATTTCGGGAATTGTGGATCTTGCACCGTTGCACATGTCCAGAGCGCCGTTATGAGTTATTAAGTAAGAGAGAGGGATAGCGGTCAGAGACTCCTGCTGCTCGTATCCTGCGGCCATTCAAGAAGGTTGGCAACAAGTTCACTCATAAATAAGTTGTGTACTGATACGTAAACGAGATCGGGCAGTAAAAAATGATGACATAAAAAATAAAAATAATTTTGTGATCCATTTTGAAAGTTTAGTTCATTAGAGCTTATCTTTGGACTGAACTAGCTTGGTGATTCACAGAACTAACGCTCCAGAAACTTTTCAGGTTCTTCCTCTGATGCTAGATCGTTTGACTATATAGCGAGGGATTTAGCAATGTTTCTACTAAAGGGTGATTTTTTAGCAACTTTCAAAATTCATAAAAGTCCGTAAAAATGTATGAAATCTGTATTTGAGTGCATAGAACGATCTATATCAGAGGCAGCCATCCACAGCCCATATGAGCCGAAGTCACTGCATTGCAAGTAAAACAGCGATGGCCTCTGGTTCCTCCCAGGGGGCGAAAACATTTCGATATTCACACGTACACGAACCGAACGCTTGCTGAAGCTGAGACCAAAAGAGCAGAGCGATTAGGTCGAAGCAAATTCTCGGCGTTTTATTTTCGCACACCAATACTCTCTCACTTTTTGGCCTCGCTCTCGCTGGCCATCGCTGAAGTAAAACGTCTGTTGTCTGGAGAGAGCTCTCTTCTTCACCAACACAAGCGCACTTTTTTGTCCTCTCCATTTGGCCGGCACTGATCTATATACAGGCATGTTCTCAATTCCACTTCCACGGCAACATTGCAAATGTGAAATTGATTCACTTTCTCGCAACACCAAAACCTTGCACAACAAAATAGTTTAGACTTATACTATTTTTATTTTTTTTTCTAAATGAAGCCGTTTCCATTGACAAATTGTCATCATTTTGACGCTTTGACAAAACAGTAAAAACAGCTGCTTATGATTTGATATTTAGAAATAACAGGCGGCACTCCCAACGACAGTTTCTCCGTGGCGAACGCGATTGCCAACGCCCTAAACTATCAGCAGAAAGCTATACACAACTTATTTTTAGTAAATTTTTTACCTATTTATATTTTAAGCAAAATACGCCTACTTTTCCCAGTGTCATCATTTTCGAGAAATGATAGAAATAAAAGGCAAAATTATGACAATTCGTATAGAAGAAATGATATCATTTTCTTCATTTCATGAAATGAAGCTTCATTTGTTCAGTGGAAATAGGCTATAACACTATGACAAAATTATTATGTATGTATGTATAAAATGTATGTTTTATGTTATTGTTGTTTAATATGGTAAAATAAACACAGGCTCCCTGATGAAGGCGGGATAAGCCGCTGAAACGCGTAGGAGAAGAAGAAGAAATGAAATATGAATTTTTATTTTGGATGAGAGACAAGGGCCATTAAACCCATACATCAAACTCAACTATTAGACAAATTGGCCTAACACAATTCACACGAAAAGGGTTTTCTTTTTTAAAAGTAATGCTTGTTAGTCGATGGAATGAAATGTAATTGACAAATTACGAACTCTTCTAGACACTAGATGTACATTAAGAGAATTTTTTTTAATGCTGTGATCAAATTAGAATTTGTTAGTGAAATTAAATTTGCATTCTACAGGAACCGCGCGGAAGCCAAATCTGAGGAGAAAAGAGCAAAAAGCATTGCAGTCGGGCCCGGCGCCAATTTAGCTATTTCCCCGCTAGATCTAGTGAATTGCATTTGGCAAATGCGGGATAAATTGCAAAATAGCGCCTAGCTGGAATTAAAGCTATTGCCCAACCAAAATGGGCGTAATTTTATTTTTAAGGTGAAAATGTCCAAAATATATAAGCAAATATCGCTTCATGCCTGGATGCAAGACCCTGCATTTAAAGATTGGCTGGTTTTAGATAAAGCCCATGATGGAAAATCCTTTTACAAACATTAATGCTAAATTGTCGGATTTGGACGCACAAGCATAAGTCTTCTTCAACATCTTTTGCCCAGACAAATAAATACCGTTTGTTGCATCTATTCCTACGAAAACCTGTCAACAAGAGGCTGCATTATGTTTATATATTGTCAGCACAAAAGATAGGGACCAATCAGACCTACATAAGTTCAGCTGCAGAAGACGATATCTTAGACGAACTTGAGAAGTTTTGAAAAATATAGCATAAAGTTAATAAAAAATATACCAACAACATTTTCTGCCTTTTTCTAGCTTTTTTTCAAAGGCTTGTTTAGCTTTTTTATGACCCGAAGAGTTGGCAGCACTGTACCTAGCCTTTGATGTGGTCAGTTCCATGATACAACTAATACGGTATGGCACTCTTACAGTGCACCCTCTGCTCGGTTCACAAAATTTCAGTGTGTAGTTGACATTTGATGGTTAAAGTTGTGTGAGCGCACGATTTTTTTGTTTTTTTTTTTTTTTTGCCGACGGGAATTCTAAAAGGTTAGGTTTCCTTTTCACAGATCGCTTTGTTGTTTTTGTGGTTTTAGCATTGCTTTGTTTTCAAAACACATATGCTTGTCCACATTGTTGGCTGATTGCGCTCTTGTGTGTTTAGCCCGCGAGAGAGGGAGGCATTATCATTTAAAGCTCTTTGTCCTTTGTTGAAAAGAGAGCAGTATAAGCTCGTATACCGTCGGTGTGTAGACGTCGCTGCCGCAGAGCGGCGTTGTATACACAGTAGATAAGAACGTGTCGGACTCTGGATTAGAGACATCGCTGTACAACAAACTTCGACGACCAACTACTACTCCACCCGACTTGGTTCATGTGAGTCATTCAGAAAAAACACAGAAAGAATTTAAGAATCGAACCCACTAGATCTTCTGCACTTAACGAACAACGTATAGAATAGCGTGCTAGCACATTCCGCTATTACTTACGTATGAAGCTAGACTTCTGAACTGCTACACCTATACTTTTCAGTGTGGTGGTTTAGTTGAGTAGAACTTTATTCATTTCAAAACATTTTAAACATTTTTGTGTGTTTCCGTTGGGCCAATTCCTGAATATATTTCTTTTTGCGAACAAACTTAATTTTTTAATTTTTACTCCTACGCGTTTCGGTCGCATTTTGCGCCTTCATCAGGGACATCTTCGACATCTTCTACTTATTTTAAGGCAACATATTTTATAAACAGTTTTTTCCCCTCTGAATGGTTGAAAACTGTTTTTATGGCAAAGAGCTTTCATGTCGTTATTATTAGAATAGATTTGTCATTCCTAAGAATATAAAGTTTGCTCTTTAAGAGGATGGATTACATTAAGGTTTATGGGTTCTTCTTGGCTCGTTTCGAAATATCCGTTCAACAAGGTGAAAGATGAAATCAATGAAAAGATCGATACAAGAGAGCGGACACTCTTGTCTCTTTATCCATGTGCTTTTATACCAAATTCAATGGCGAATCTTCGTTTTTATTATTGTCCTCTTGGTTTACCTAATTTGCTTCAATTTTAAATAGAAAAAATCATTTCTATTTAAAAATTCATTAAACAATTTGTATGTAAAATCACACCTAGACAACTCCATCGAACTTCCAACTCATTCACTGTTTTATTTTATTTTTTTTTCATGCGTCGACCTCTGCACATTCACATTCTCAATTCACAACCTGCGGCCATTTCCACGTTCTTGGCTCCGACGGGTTTTTTTAGTTTTCAAATTTTTTTTTCTTACATATTTTATTATTGTTTTTGTTGTTGCCATTGACAAATGATTGGCAACCTGTAGGCTCCAGTGCAGTGGCCAACGAAAGACTGAGACTTGGCAGCAAAAACTCATCAATTAAAAGTGCTAATGGCTATCATAATGATATGTTAATATCACTCGTAGCTATTGGCCATTCTGCTTTTGTTTTTGCGCTCAACTAACTGCGTTTTTTATAGTTTAGTTCAGTTAACCCGCTGAAGCTTAAAAAAAAGGTAACACACTAAAAGCGGAACTCTAATCACACGACAACGAAACCGAAAGAATTTCTGCTTTGGCTGTTGCATGATTAATTATGCTTTTGCTTTGGCGACTTTTTGGCGGAAAGCGCCGACAAATGGAAAAGAAAAAAAAAAGAAAAAACATATTTTTCAGTTTAGGTTCATTAGCGCATTTCTTTATTTGAAAAACAGCAAGTCTTCGATATATGTCATATTAATTAAGTTTTGTGGAACAACCGTTGCGTTGCAAGGTGGTCGCTCTGTTGACCACTAAGAAAGTGCTTTAGGGGTTAGAGGTGAGGGGAAGGCAGGAAGACACGAGAGGGACTGAAATTGGACTATTTTAGAGTCCTTGGAATTATTTGAAAATGACCGCCATGATGTGAATATGTACAGATATAACGATATATTGAGATTGAGAGAAGCTTGGCTTGGCCACTTTGGAGCTGTATAGCCAATTTTACATTACTTTATATCGATATTTTGGTGTTGAGGTATTTATGAGACTTGGAAGGATGGTCACACTGCAGACACTGAATGAAATGAGCGACGATGAGACATAAACCGAATACCGAAAACTTTAGTTTACAAATCAAGTGTGGGGTACATCCCAGGCCGCTTGACCAATTTAAGCAAAACCATGGAGTAAACTTTGCGCTGCCTCTCAATTTTGCTGGTGCTATACGATAGTGCCCAAAAAGATACTTTATAGTGCCAGTAGGAAATCACTGTGGTTAGAGCGAGACGACCATATTCCCAAATGTATCCAGAGAGCGTAAGTGAAAGCGAACAGCTGACCCAAAATTATCTAGAGAGCGTCTAACAGAGCAAAGTTTCTCTCTAATACTCATTTTCCCTGGCAAAACTCATGGAGAACCTTCTGCTCCAGCATAAAGAGGGCCTCCGAAACAGCTAGACTGAGGAAACTACTGTCAAAATAGCCACCCCTGCAGAGTCAGTCGAAAACGAACGACGGTCACTGGACGGAAAGCAAAAGGGAAGCGACTTGCGCTCTACTTCATGCGCACTTCCCAGGCTGCACTCTAGCCACTGAGACAGAAATACCCCTCATGATCTACACACGCAACAAATCAACATTCCAGACAATATTATTACTCCAGAGAAAACCCGTTGGGCGATCGACTTGTTTGAGAGTTACAAATCCCCAGGAATGGATGGAATATTTCCAGCCAAGCTAGCCAACTATTGGTATTCACCAAAACGTCAAAGGTCCTGCAGGATTTCTGACTGAAATGGCCGTAACAAAGGGTCGTAAGGTCTATGTGTGGCTCCTACATGGGAAACTACCTACCTATTTACCTCCCTACCTACCTCAATGTAGTTGATATATGTTCTTATTCCAGCAATTTTCCAATTTTTTGATCCCGTCGGAAAAGTATTTTGAAGAAAGGGCTGCAAATTAAACCTTTGCGTAGTCGATGATCTCCTCACGCGAGCTGAATTTTTTATTTATGACCCATCTTTTGAGGTTTGGGAAAAGCTAATAGTCCCACGGATCCAAATCGGGTGAATACGGTGGATGAAGTAGCAATTAGAGCCCTAAATCTTTGATTTTCGCCCTAGTGGCAATGCTCGAGTTTTTGGTCCGCAGTTAGCATGCGCGGTCCCCAGTGGCGGGACAACTTTTTCATATACCTCGGTCAAAATATGGTGTGTGCGCTAATCCTTGTGGCATCTGCTAGCTTGCGCACCTTCACTTTCCGGTCAGCCATCAACATTTCTTGCATTTTTCTAACCCCATCGGTGGGCCT
>JAEIFU010003088.1:0-33114 GCA_018904235.1 Lordiphosa stackelbergi
AGAAAAGCCCTTTACACTGTTTATTAATAAGAACTTATACACTTTTCTGTTCATTTTTTATGGAACATGCGTTTTTGAATTCGTAATTAAGTTCTATATATTACGAGTTCGAAAGGGAAATAAAAGCAATTTCGACTGTATTTTAAAAGGTGACCAGGCACTATTGAATACAGTGGAAAAGTTCGGCATGAACAAGGACGTAGCCAGCAGACCATCATACATTTTGTTCCGAAAAATTCACTTTAACATTGAAAGGTTAATTTTTGCTACAATATTTTTAAGATTGATTCTTATTTTATATCGAATGCATCTTTATTTAATTTTTGAATCATTAAATATATTATTAAAGAAATATTTAAAAAACGTTCAGTCACTACTGGCCATACCTTTTTGAAAAGCAGGCAACGCCCAGGTCCATTCGACCATTACCAAATTAGAGTCCAGCGTTTTTACCGACTCATTCATATTTACCAAAATTCGAGGGAAAATTAAGAAACTAAGAAGCTATGAACCAAGGCTCGACAAGCATAGAAACCGGTCCGCCAACCGAACTATAGATTTCATGAATAGTTCGAAAACTTGGATCGAACCTCATACAGAATTCAAAAGCTTTACAGCCTTGATACTTAGTCAGAAAACCTATCGAAAAGGCAACCAAACCCAATCTAAATACCTTACAACTTTAAAAAATAGTTTTGATCACGATAGTTCGCAAAAGATATAGCCAACGACAATTTCAATACACATATAGCCGGTTTTTAAGTAGGGTTGTCGAAAATATTATCGATATATCGAAAAATCGATATTTTTGCCCAAAATGAAGAATATCATTATCGAATATTTTTCGGAGGCGATATATCGGATATCGAATATTTTTTGGTGATATTTTTCGGGGATATTTTTGTTTTACGGTGCGAATAACTGCTCTAGACATGTAAGGCAAAATATTTAAAAAATATTTTTTTAAAGTTGATGAGCAGAAATCGCAGTGCAAACTGTACAATAAAGTTTTAAGGACCAGTGGAAACTCAACAAATATAAAAGCGTGTTTTATTTTTCTACTATATTATGTATCACTAGTGTTGCTCGAACGCAAAAGAAGTTTTTATGAAATTCGCTACTGCTCGTCTAACATGAATCTGCGTTGATTTTGAGTAATGCTTTCGATGAAATAATCGAGGAAATCAAACATCAGAACGGAAGTAAATTACCAAATTTATAATAAATGAGGCAAAGTTTGACAATCGATTAATGCTAGCCGTGGATACAACCGCTGTGTAGATAATGAGATTGTCTCTCTAGTATTTTATATTATATATGTATTATATATTTTAATTTATTATGGGCTCGCGTCCTAAGAAACTGAGCTTTAACATCCAATATATATTTCTTTTTGAAAAAATTAGGAATTTTAGGAATTAAATGCATCTAGTAAATCGCTCTCTGAAGAAGTAATTTTTGAAGGATTACTCTTCGCTATAAATAGTGTGGTTTCTGACACCAGAAGCCGATGAGCACATAACTCAAAGGTCTTCCTAAAATCTCTGTCTAACGATTATTGGTAAAATCAGAAGTTTTTACGTTTCGTAGATGTAAATAAATAAAATTTTTTAATGGTTTGTACTTCTTGTTAAAAATGAAATAAAAAATAAATATCTTTTGTTCATTTAATAGATATACATGAAATCTATTTTTATTAAGCCCAGTCATATTGGAGTTGTTATAACGCTTCAAATGACGCCTCAATCACCTCAAAAGACCTGTTCGTTGTTAAGATCCGGTGTTTTATTGAAAAATATCGAAAATATCGATAATATCGATGTTTCTGACATCAAAATATTAATATCGAAATGATACTTTTTCAATATCGCCAAAAATATCGATATAGATATTTTTGAAATTTTCGACAACCCTATTTTTAAGCCGCCAAAAATTCGTTTCAATACCCTCTTAGCAGTGCAAGTAATTTTAATTAATTTTTAAAAGGTGTTCGTTTTGAAGTCTATTTCAAACAAATTGCAAATGTTTGTTAAAAGTAAAAAGTTTTTGGCCGGTTGGAAAATTTGAGGTGAAATAATTTCAAATTTACAACAAAAGTCGAATAGAAAATATAGCTCTAAATGTTCAAAACTGCACAAAAATGTCCCCTAGCGTAGAAGAAAAATTCCCAGGTGACACTTGCGGACTTGGCCCCTATATATTATATTTCTCATATTTGGGGGCCTATTTGATATAGATGTAATTCCTAGAAACAGCTAGCTCAGCTAAAGATTATGAGGCAAGGACATTCGATCCTAATCGTCATAGCCAGGAAACGAACTAAATAAGTGAGAGGGCTTTGAACACACCTACAGCCTTTAAACTGATAACGCTCTAAAGCAAATCGGCAGACACTGCGTTATTATTGGCGAAGCTTATACTGTCGGTGTGTCGACTGAGCTGCTGATCAGTTTTGTATGCACAGTAGATAGCAACGCGCCAAACCCTCCCTTATAGGCACGGATATTTGTGGCAAAGCCATTGAGTTTCTTGTTCGCAAGAATTTTTGGTCTAATAACCTGTAAAATTTGTAAAACTTCTAAATAACTTACCCATTTTCATAAACCGAATCCTTATAGCATATTCTAGCCACACCTTTGGGAATGTTGACCAAATCATTTTGCTGTTTCCAATTCTCAATTTGAAAGCCCACCTTCTGGGTCCAGAATGCAGTGGCACAATATGTGCCATCATATTCCGGTCTCTCCATATAACCAATGAAGAAGGCTCCAATTACCAATAAGCCGGCACCGATCAATATGTAAGTCCCTATCCGGGTTTTCTGCCATGATGCACCAACGACTTTCAGCATTGTATCGGCCGTTTTGATGAGTAATCGAAATCAGTTAACCAAAAATGATCACTTTACAAAGATCACGAGTTCAGTTTTTTTCAGTTCAGTTCTTCAGTTCAGCTTTCAGTTCAATTTATCCCAAATAATTAAGATCAGCTCGTGCCGCGTAGGAGTGTCCCAGTCTCAGTGTGATCAACTGGCCAGTGTGATGTAGATGGTTGTGGATGGTAATGGGATGATGATCACTGATCACGGTGGCCGCGCTTGCTAGCGTAACGGCCGTGCAGTTCATTGGTTGGGGGCGCTGCTCTGGGGCAGTCTTACGAATTCCGTGTACAAATTGTAGAAAATAAAATTTCGTTGACTTTGGGTTGGGGTCAATTTGTGAAGTGGGTGTTTAATTTTGAAGGACGCTATGTCTTTTTGAGGTCTAGTACGGTATCCCTGAAATGAAAGGAAATTAAGAAAAATAAATATTTACTTAATATCTAAAAATAATAAACATTTGTGATTTTACTATTTTTATTATTAATCTTGTAATACAAATTTTCTCCCTTGACCTTTGTATTCATTTCGATTTTTCTTGTTTATTTTTCCGGTTTGCGCATTTTCAAACAATTTGCACAAATATAAAATGAGCATTTTCTCTGGTCTAGCGGTAAACAAATTAAAGCATTTGTAAAACTAATAAATTAATTTAATGGCCTCAAAAGTGCTTCTGGAGAGAGGTGAAATTATTTTTTAAAATGCCAGCTGGCTGTAGGAAAATTGTTAAGAGAAGACAACCAGTCCACCCGTCTAGACAAATCTTATTGGAATTTGAGCCATAAAAGATACGATTATGAGATCATTAAGACAAATAACTAATTAAACGCATTGATGAATTGTGGAAAGTTCAGAAAAGTTTTCCAAACCTGTACAAATACAAACGTTGTGCTAGAGTATTGTGGTGGATATACAAATCGCAAATGGGCGCCGGTTGTGCTTTGTTTTCCATGGCAGACAGATGCTCGCGTGCTCTGCAAACCCAGCACGATATTTAGTAAAGAAGAAAGTGAAATGTGCGAAAAGTTTAGAAAGGGTTTTAAGCTATCGGGGGCACGCCTTTCCGGGTTTTATTTTTCATCAACTGAAGGCGCTCAGAAGCATAAGAAATTTACCTCGCTACGAGGAAGAGGGTTAAAACCAGAGCTCGCTAAAATTGGTTCCTCTTTACAGGCTGTCCAAAAAATAGTCGCAAACGGACATCATAAAAATGGGAAACGAACTGAAATTTCACCTCTGTTTTTTTTCATTGTGGATGCAGATGGCGTGTTTAAGTTTTAAGTAGTTGTAAATAGTTGAGAATCTGTTGAAGTAATTTTTTGAAGGCTAGTGTTGATTACTTTACTCTCTTTTTAGCTTAAGATATGCCTTCGAGAAATTGTTGGTATTATATTAAACTCGTTGTCCTAAAGCATTGAAATGAAGCGCAGCTATTCTTTTTGTTGTCGAAAGTGCCGAATCAAAAAGTTATAATTTTATTCCAACGCTTCTCACATATCTTTTGGCTTATCATGGCGCCCGAACAGGGACGGGTTTTTTTTCGTTCTTTTTGAGCATTTGTTTCCATAAAACACTTTGCTGAGCAGAATATGCCAAAAGAGTCTTTTGCGCATGTATGTGTGTTGCAAGTGCGATGCTTGATCTTGTGTCCCCTTTCCTTTTATACGCTTTGCCTGCGATAAAATGTCTAACTCAGGGTTCCCCAAGAAGAGAGGACAGATAATAAGTAAAGGCTTTTTAGCAGTTTTGCTCGGCATATATTCTAACCCGATAGGGATTGAGTTGGGACGCAGACTGCGACTGATTTTTCGAAATTCTCTTCAGAAACGACATCGGCCTAACGCAGTAACAAAAACTTAGCCCAATATTAACAAATAAAATACTTTTCGCTGACACTTGGCTAGTTTTCACAGAGATTCACGGCACCAGTCCTTGAATCTATACTACAAATAAAATCCAATGCTACGGGTCTAGATGATATTAACCCCAATTTTTAAAAATAGTCCTTCGCTACATAAAACATATTTTTAATACTGCCCTGACTACATCCACATTCCCCGATTCTTGGAAAGCTGCTAAAATTATAGTTTTACCAAAAAGTGCCAATGAGTATCTCAATATTACCATTTCTCTCAAAATTACTTGAAATTTTAATGGCAAAACAAATTAATACTTTTATGCTCACCGAGAAACTTTTAATGACAACCAATCTGATTTAGAAAAGGACGAAGCTGCACAACGGCTATTATAAATATAACAGAAAAAATTCGAAAAAACGTAGATTATGGTCATATAACATTTTTAACACTTTTAGATTATAGCAAAGCATTTGACACGGTAAGCCACGAAATTCTATGCACCAAATTAAAGAAACTGTACATGTTCTCAAGCACGGCTGTGAAATTCCTGCAGTCATATCTCGCAGAGCGGCGACAGGCTGTTGTCACATCAAGCGCTTCTGCGTCATTTTTGACTATTAAACGTAGTGTCCGCAGGGATCGGTTCTTGGACCCTCTCTTGTTTTCTATTTATGCAAATGACCTACCAAGTGTTTTCAAAGGATGACGTTCAGTTGTATGTTAGCAGTACTTTTTGTAAAATAGATGAGTGTGTTCATAGAATAAGTGAATGGGCTGAAAGAAACGGTCTGGGATTAAACCCATCCAAGTCAAAGTGTCTAATAATTAGCAACAAAACCTTTGATTTCTCCAGCTTGCCACAGCTAACAATAAATAATTCTGCTATTGAATATGTAAAACAAGGAAGGAACTTGGGATTTGTGTTTCCTCCACAACTCTCACATGGAACGATCATATTGTTGGATCCGTAGGCAAGTTGTATGGGCTACTAAAAAGCCAGAATGTTATTAAGCACTTCCTACCAGTCAAGATTCGCTTATTGATAGCCAAGACCCCCTAACTTCGTCCTCTTCTATGGTGCGGAAGCATTCAAGACTGTGATTCAGCAAGTAAACGTACAAGTAGCCTTTATCAACATAGCATGGCACATCTACAATCGAAGACGAACTGATAGAATATCTGACGTATCCATTAATATTATTTGACTTTACCCCTACAATCGTGGATGGATGTGCGAAGTTCTTGTTTTATTACATAAAATAGTCTGGACAAAAGAACCCTCATACCTATATGAAAAACTTAACTTTAGCCTTTCAAGAAGAACAAACAACATTGTGTGTCAAAAGTAGAGACTGTCAGTTTCGGAGAGACAATTTTCATCCATACTGTTCGCTGTTTTATCTCCACGATATAAGGAATAAATATAGCCTTTGCAATTAGGCTGGAACAACCACCTACGAACTGCAAACATTTGACTCGAGGAAACCATTAGTTGATAAAGGAATAAAAAAATAACATATTAACTGTTTAATTTTTGTATCTTAACGTTAAATGATGATATCTGTGCAACACATAAATTGGTTACGCCTTCGGACTGCGATATTTTTAAGAGCATACCGGAAACTAAAAAATCCCCCCAAAGGACTTGGTCCCCTTATCACATCGTTAAGGTACTTTTTGATACCTCCTTTTAAACATATTTTCACCCCCAAACTGTCCTTTTCTAAAAATATTCTTGATCAACATGACGAGCTGAGTCAGCTTTGTCCGTCCGTCTGTCCGTCCGTCTGTCCGTCTGTCCGTCTGTCTGTTTCTACGCGAACTATTCCCTCAGTTTTAGAGCTATCGAGCTGGAAACTTTGCTCAGAGTCTTCTTTTTACTGCACGCTGCTAATATGTCGCAACCGGCCGGCGATCGGATGACTACTTCTTGTAGCTGCCATACAAATGTTCGTTCGGAAAATGGATTTTAGTAAGAAAACTCGGGTTTGTTTTCAATACTACTGCTCTCAAACACGGTCATGGGTAATAAAAATATGTAATGTTTTAATACAAGCTGATTTCACGAAGATTGGTCGAAGTCGCTAACCGAAGTTGAGACAAGGCTATTTATTAACAGAGTTGGCTTCTTTTTACTTTTGTTATACAAAGTTTCTATCAAAACGTTCTCCAACACGGTGAAACAGACGCAGTTAGCGCCGACGGTGTCGCCTTTCTCGTATTTTTGACTATTAAACGTGGTGTCCCACAGGGATCGGTTCTTGGACCTCTCTTGTTTTCTATTTATGTAAATGACATACCAAATGTTTTGCCAAAGTGTGATGTGCATATGTATGCGGATGACGTTCAGATGTATGTTAGCAGTCCTTTGTGTAAAATAGATGAGTGTGTCCAGACTGTAAAGCAAACTATGTAGAATAAGTGAATGGGCTGGAAGAAACGGTCTGGGATTAAACCCATCCAAGTCAAAGTGTCTAATAATTAGCAACAAAAACTTTGATCTCTCCAGCTTACCACAGCTAACAATAAATAATTCTGCTATTGAATATGTAAAACAAGCAAGGAACTTGGGATTTGTGTTTTCCACAACTCTCACATGGAACGATCATATTGTTGGATCCGTAGGCAAGTTGTATGGGCTACTAAGAAGCCAGAATGTTATTAAGCACTTCCTACCATTCAAGATTCGCTTATTGATAGCCAAGACCCTCCTAACTTCTGTCCTCTTCTATGATGTTGAAGTATTCAAAAACTGTGATTCAGCAAGTAAACGTAAAATACAAGTAGCCTTTAACAACATAGCACGGGTCATCTACAATCGAAGAACGAAAAACTGATAGAATATCTGACGTATCCATTAATATATTTGACTTACCCCTACAATCGTGGATGGATGTGCGAGGTACTTGTTTTATTACATAAAATAGTCTGGACAAAAGAACCCTCATACCTATGAGAAAAATGGAGCTTTAACCTAGAAAAAACAAAAAAACATTTTGTGTCACAAAGTGTCAGACTGTCAGGTTCGGAGAGATAATTTTTCATCCATACTGTTCGCTGGTGGAACCGATTACCCCATAATATTAAGACCGTAAGGAAAGCCCCCGCAAGATAGAAAAAAGAAGGAGTACACATATGTAATGTGAGCATTTATTAGGCGACGAGGAGTAATAAGGTATGATTATTAATATTTTATTTTATTTTTTTAATTTGTCTATTTATGTTTATTGATGATAGGTGATTGTAGATTATGATGGGTGTTTAGCTACCAGTTAGGAGGGTAGTTGGAAATCTTAAAGAATTTTTCAACGGTTGGGCTGGGCCAAAGGCTTAATAATTTAAATGTATGTTTATCGAAAGGCAGGATTGTCAAAAAAAAAAAACAAACACACAGGCCGCGGGGCACCAAGTGCAGTCGGTTGATTTTTCTGTTGTTGTTGTTGGACTGCTTCCAAACATAAATATTGTGACTAATCAAGCCGCTATTTCGATTAACCATGGATCGTGCGTGAGGCAATGCTTTAAGTCAGGGGTCGGCAATGTGAGCAGAGACTTTGGCCAAACATTAGACCCTGCAATGGTATTTGTAAGACAGCATACAGCATATAGATCCAATAGACTTAAAGCAGAGTTCGCTAGCCATAGCGCCTGTGGCACGAGCTTAGTCGCCCATTCACACCGAATGCTTACCGAAGTCATGCTTCACTGAGTATTAGAGTGTCTCTCTCAGTCACATTTTCGCGCTCTCTTCTTTAAAACTATATTTTTCTCTGTCCCGGCATATTGCGTCAAAACGAGAGAGAGAGAGAGCAGCTTATGCAAGCTCTCTGTCATACAAATTCTCAGTTGCCAGTGGCAACTTCTCTGCTTAAATTGCCGTTTGTTTGATACAGGGCTTGTCAAGAAGAGCGGGGCCAAAATGATTGATTAGGTATGGACCGCTCCGCGCGTGCGACTGAAATGTTGATTGCTCTCTTGGCACAAAAATTTCCTTGGTTTCGGTTCGTGTCGGTTTGAATAGCGAAATGTGTCCATCGCTAGACTTAGTAATACAATTTGGCCTCAGTCACTTCCCGCTCTTTGATTCGCCGATCAGTAAGTATTATTTCAAGGACTGTTAACACTTTTTCCTTGGTGTTTCCTCTCTCCATGTAAAGCATAGATTCTCTCACTCAGCATCCGTTTTTGTTTTTACATAAATTTTAAGTTTTAGTATTTAATACCAGATGCCTCTTTCATCTATAAATAATCGCTTACCCAAGTAGAAATATTTTGTATTTTAAATATTCAAAGCCAATGCCAAACAGAATTAAAATGTTAAAAAAAAGAAAAATGAAACTAGAACGCAAAGTCTTTCCCAATATTGCAAAATGTAATTAGAAATTCCAATCGAATATGTAAACTAGTAATCTCTCTGATGGGGTAAACAAAATTCAGCATAACGAACAAACGGCTCGAGGCAAATTTGTTTTTCGAATGCTAAATGAAAATCGTTTCCAAATCTTATAAACTAAGCATCAATCAGTCAACAGTTTAATACAATTAGCAGGAGGGAATTATTTCTATATATTTCATTTCATTTCAAACTCACCTTTTGTTTCCCGGGTCCAGGAAGCTTAAATGTCACAAGTCAACCCATTTGAAGAACTGCAAATATATAAGAAAAGAAGGGACAATGTTTAGTCTGGCGCCTAAAATTTCAATTCAGTCGGTCAAAGATATATTGTTTATTTGTTTGTTTGTTTTTTTTTTTTTAGGTCGTCTCGTGATTTGTCTCAAGTTTTGCCGACAGCAAGTGGGGGTCCCATTCGCCTTTGTGTTGATATTAACTGCGCACGCGCTACTTCTACTGAATTTGTTTGGTTTTCCAGTCATAAAATAATTGTTGATGATGTTGGCAATCATTTGATATGAAATATGACAAAGCTAATTGATTGGTGGTCTACAGATATCTCGCGGGACAGACATTGACTTGAATGACTTGGGTGCTAAGTGATGATGCTGGTGAATTGAGCTGTTCAGGTCCATTAAATTGAGTGCAAATAGGAAGATGTGAAAGCTCAAATGGATTGGAATGTGGCAAAGGAAATTCACAAAAAAAAGGGTGATAAAATATTCTTTTTTTGCGCATTTACTGCAAATTAGGTCAAATTATAATTAGTGCAGTCGGGGTCACCAATTTAAATTTATTATCATTAAAATTCAACAAATCATCTGTTGACGTCCCAATGAAGTAATAACAATTCCCTAAAACTCTCACTGTGCTGATTCACACACATAATCACATATATAGTATAACCTTTCAAGGCCCAAATATTGAAGCACCGAAGTAAACAATTTCATTTTGTTATGAAAATAAACAGCTGGAAAAAAAAAGAGCAAAAGTATTCCAGTCTTCTTTAGTATATGTATTTTTCAACATATTCAAGCTTAATTGACTTGCATCATTGTAAAAACTGTCTAGAAGGCCGGCGAGCTGTCAATAAGCCACTGAAGTGAAGATTGAGCAGTAAAGTTCCCCCTGTTCTCTGTAGACTGACGTCAAGAATTAGCAGATTTTCTCTTGACTGACGTCTTTTTATAAGTAGTCATATAGCTTAGCACTCATTATCAGTGTACAAACACAACTGTTTCTACTTTTGTTTTACTGAACTAGATATGCATATTTGTAAGTTATATATGAGAGTGTTTTGTTCAGCTAATCAATCAATCTAAAGGCCTTATTTAGTAGGATCATTTTTAGTACCTCTGTTACCAACTGTATAGATAGATAAGATTATGAATGGTATGTTTAGCGGTAAATATTTAGATATGATGTCCGCCCCGGTAATAAATTTATATTGTGGTTGACTGGCAGTTTCGGAGCGTTAGTTTAAAAAGATTTATGATTTACGATTTTAGAAAAAGTATAACTAAGGCGTAGCTTTATCAACTCGGGGGAAAATTATCGATTATTAAAAGAGGTTTGTTAATTAGAGAATTTCTTTTATTTACTAATTATTTGAGGTTGTTTTGTTGCAAGTTGTATTTCTTTCTAAATAACTTTAAAGCAGCCCCCGGGGGCCGAAGTCATTCTTGAATTTTACGCAAAAGTGTGAATCGGTGAACGCTGAATCGCAAGTAAATCGGCTGTAGTCTAAAGAGATCTCCCTTGCTCACCAACACATGATCAGTGTTTTGTCCCCTACATTTGGCCGGCCCTGCCTTAAAATTTTTAGATAAAACAAGCTTAATATGTGAGTGTAAAAAGTAACTAAACAATGTTCCTTGGAACTATTTGAACCAGGGAATCAAACCGAAAACAGAACCGGAAGCGTATACCGGTAAGAACCGATTAAAACTCTGAACCAGAACCGCAACCCCAGCCAAAATAGCAGCCGCAATCCGTTCGGATTCGCGACACGTCACAACGCCAAGAATTGTGAGAAGGAAAACCATAATTTTCCATTTTACAATGTTAACTATGGGATTAAAAATAAGGAAGTTAGCATTAATGTCAAATGGAAATTATTTTACAGGCACTTTGAAGAAGTGGACAGGCTCCAAACCCTTTTCCTTAAGAATGTGTTGCATTTACCAACTTGCACACCGAGCTATGCATTAGCACTAGAAACAGGCCTGGACGTTGCACACCTATATTCTCTAGATCTGCATCTTGGCTATATAGGAAAAGTTCTGCATAAGTACGATGATCAGCGCCTACCCAATTACCTAACAGGCAAACTTCTGGAATTGGACTGCAAAATTTTTTGGATTTCTGGGTTGGAGGAGCTATGTAAGTCTTTGGGACTAGACTGGCGACGAGCGGCAAGAACGGTAAGGCAATGGAACACTTTCAGCGCGATCATACTCCGTCAAACACAAGGTCTTAAGAGAACGAACCCACCGACTATGCTCTAGCACCTCGAGGATATATAAGTAACTCGACCACAAAGTATCCATAAATATTTTCAAACACAAGTTATATTATTAGGATTTTTAGAGTTTAAACCCATCGAAAAACGCGGAAATATTTAAGTTGGGATTAGCAAATTTTCACAGTACGATTTAATGGCATCAATTTTCCAAAACTCAATACGTTGGCAAAATAAAGAAGTTGTGCTTAAAAGGTGGACAGAAAACCAGACAAAGTTTCCACAAGTGTACGTATGCCCTTGAGAAGATAAAGTAAGCGTAAAACGTATATTTTCCAGGGTGTAATTAGTATATCTTTGCTAATATATTCGATCGGAAATGCAATGACCGATATTTTTCAGAACGTACTGTTATACCGAAATACAAATTCAGGTATCAATACGTACCGAAAACCGAAATATTGTTAGAACCAAATTAGAACGTTTTACAGAAATTCGAAAAGTTTCGATACATACCAGAACCGAAACCGAAATACGATTCGGTTTGATTCCCCTGATTTGAAACGATTTGTTTAGAAATATTATTCTTTAAATAATTTAAAGATAATATACGCATAAGTATAGTAACCTTTTCGGGGTGCCACAGAAACCTCTTCCAACCAAATTCCAACGAATTCAAATTCTTAGGTGCCACAGAAATTTCTTTTTGGTTGGTTTCAAAACTCTAATGTTTTGTTAGGATTTTTGCATAAGCTCTTTTTCACTAGCGCCTTTTGTCGAAGTGGCGCCCTCTACATGATAGCTACGGATTAAGGGATGGAAACTAATACCTCATGTTTGGCGCCAACAAATTTTTAAGTTTCGCATTATATTGGTGGAGAATGCGGCTTAAAATTGAATTATTATTCAAAAATGCATCATAAAACATATAACACAATCAAAAAATTTCAGTTAATCAATAAAATAAACCCAAATCTAAAATAAGGGAAATTTTTTGGAGAAAGATTCAGCCCTGTTTTAGAGATGGAACATCAATTGGAACATCTGGTGTTCCAACTAGATTTTCTAATTAGAAAATGAATCTGTCGACTCAAATTTTTTAATAAAACAAAATAATCAAATTAACTAATCCCATTTCTTGTTTACCGTAAGTGTAAATTAACTCTATTCCCACCTACAAAGTATCGTAGAATGCGGAACTAGAATAGAGTGAGGCACTACAATTGTTAGCATTTCGTAAAAATTGTAATAACTATATTAACACTTTTTAAAAGAGAAGCAAAAAAAATTGAAAATCAGGGCCCAAACCGTATATTGATCTCTTTGGTTGGCTATTACTTAATTGAAGGATAACTCGCAAATGGACCATCTTTTTTTTTTAACTTTTTTTTTTTTTTTATATAATTAGTATTTCATAGAAATAGTGATTTACCGCCATGGCTGATAAATGCTGTTTATTATTCATATTATATTACACTTGTTTCACTATTTTATTCTATGCAATTTTTCCTTAAGGTTTATTATCAACAAAAACCCACTTAATCTACGTTGAACATTGGTTCTCCTAACAATTTGGTTACCGTAATAACGAAGTTATTCACAGGAAAAATGCTTTTTTTTTTATACCTCGAAGGATAAATTTAGTATTTTTTAATATCAATTATTTTGGGAAAAAAATTCGCAGAACAATTTTTATGTCTAACGTCCAAACGATATCGTGCCAATTGCTACCAGCATAAACTCGATGAATCGAATATGTGAAGTGCAATTGTGGCTAATTTTACATTGTGATCTTTTTATTACACCGATACTTACAAAGCTAGACCATACTTCTTTAAAAGGCAACGCAAGCGCAAAACAAAGGAAAAGCAAAAGCAAACTGAAAAATTAGTCACTAAGCTTCACAAAATACAAAAAATCAACACATCGTTATGCATTTTGCGATACTCTCGCCTATTGCATCCGGTTTTGTTTGTAACTGCGAAAGTAAATGGGGTTGATCACAGTTTTTCATTAGTGTTCATCCAAAGTGTATATTCTTTAAAATACCAACGCCAAATTAATAGCAAGCAATAGTCTTGGTGGATTTCTTCAAGGCCTTACTTAAGATACCAATTTGATTATTAAAATGTTTTGTTTAACGCCGAATATAAACATCCATCGCTTATTATTCGCGGGGTTAGAAGTATCCACAGGTTTGTTCTGGAATAGCTGACTTTTGACCCCCTGATCCGTATATCTATATGGAATTTTATTTTTTAGTTTTATTTTGCCCAGAAGTTTGCAACGCATAGAAATATTCATTTCCGACCCTATAAACTATATATATTCTTGATCAGGACGACGAGCTGAGTCGATTCAGCTTTGTCCGTCCGTCTGTCTGTCTGTTTCTACGCAAACTTGTCTCTCAGTTTTAAAGCTATCGAGCTGAAACTTTGCACAGAGTCTTCTTTTTACTGCACACTGCTAATATGTCGGAACCGACCGGATCGGATAACTATATTTTATAGCTGCCATAGGGAACTATCGGTCGAAAATGTTAACCTGGCAGTTTTTAAAATCAACTTGTCGAGGGTTTTAGTGAGAAAACTTTTTTGTTTTTAATGTTAACGTCTCCCAACTCAGCGATTATTAATATTATATGCTTTCACACAGATTTGGAAAGTTTTGGTCAAAATCGGATGACTATATCTTATAGCTTCCATAGGAACTATCGGTCGGAAAATGGGTTTTATTTAGACAAATTGTTTGTTTTAATGCTGGCGTTCTTAAACTCTGATATATTAAAACATTTGCAAGGGTATTAAAATTTCGGCAAAGACAAAGTTAGCTTGGCCTTCTCGTTTTTTAAATAAAATCTTAAAGCGTCACTATTGTAAATCTCAATAAGATATTAAGATCTTAAATACAACTGAAATAAATCTTAATCAATTACGCTTACATTTTTAGCAAATTAACCACATCATATAATTCTTGCAAAGATTGTTGATTTTTTTAAGATTCGTAAATCTGAATCTCTCATATTTCGAAATTGCTATACTGTATCAGATTTCTTATTTAAAAATAATATTCAAAAACTAATTAAGAAATCGAGGAATTTTTCTTAAATTAAATATTGGTTTCTCGAATTATCAAAAAGGCCAGTTTTTGTTTGTTTAAACTGTAAGCAATAAAAAAAATTTACCAAAAATTTTCAAAAATTCCTACTCTGCCTTTCAACAAATCATTACAATTTCACTCATACGAATTTTTTACGAACCTAAATGACTCTATCTTTTTGATAAACAATCATAAATTTTCGCAAAACATCAAATATCCGATATAAGCTAAACACAGAGCAAAGATAATGCGTTCTAAAGTAGCACACTAATAAAACATCCCACATACTGTTTGTTATGCAGTAAATAATTTTCCAATAATATTTCCAAGAATCCACATGCCGCATCTTCAGGGCGCCAGGAAATCGACAACACGTGAGCAAACTTTTTGAATGATATTGCAAAAGTCATTCACTTGGCAACCCACAAATTGTGGGAACTGCAATTCTGTAGAATTGAACCAAAAAAAAAGTGACGAGTTTGCTTTAAAACTGATATTGTACCCTGCTTATGGAAAATAATTTGCCAACTTGTCGGTCTGCCACGCGTCTGGATATGATAAGCAAAATTAAGCAAAAAATACAAATATTGTAAACTGATTCGTACAACAAAGTTAAGGCTTCTGTAATATCAAACAACGTGTGGTATAAAATCTTGCCATTTGTTTAGACTAGAATGGAGAAACCGTAGCGCGGAGATTGAGATTTAGTTTCAGATTCTGAGATACGCACGTGGCCTATAAAATGCAAACATTTCCTAAAGCCAGCCAGTCAGCTGATGTAAATTGTGAATCAAAGCGTATAATGGAATATTCATGCTAATTATCTCTGGGGAATGCCAGTGGAATGATTAAAAGGCAGAGAGGCATGCGACTTTAACATGCTGATAATCATATGAAATAATTAATAAGAATTGTTATAAAAATGGTAATTAAAAACAAAAAGAGGGTGTTTTTCCACTGATATATATGTATAACTAAATTAGATTCGGAAAACTGATTTGTCTCAGTGATAAATCTATTGTAAACTGCGCTTTAATAAAGGCACTAACTATTGTTATTGATAATATATTCCAGAACTTCAAATTCATTTGCATAAAACAATTACTTGATGCAAAACCTTTTGAACTTTAGACAGTGTAGAGAAACGCCCAGACTTTAATATGAAATAAAGAATTTAATGGTCTACAATCAATTTTATACCATTATAAGATTAGTACCAAGCTGAACGATCAAGGCTAAGATCTAACACGTCAGCGTTTTAAAATAGGCGTTGATAATGTAATTGCAAATTTCTTAGATGTTTTAAGCATGACAAATGGGTGCCTTTTAAAATCAAGATATTAGTTTTGAAGCCGAGACGATACGGTGTCAAAAGTCAACCTAGACGGAGAAATCTTAACCCAAGAATTTCAATTTAAATTCTAAATTAAACAATCTTAGTTAAAGATCGGGTGAGTAAAATTAGAGTCTTCAAGAGATTGAATTGTTTCCTGTTAGTTGGTTTTTGGGTCCACTGAACATTAGTCTTTTTGAACAACTTTAAAAAAAATTGTAGCTTTAACTTATCTATCCCCCTTCAGTCTGGGACTGGAACTCAGAACCGCTGGGCACTCGCAGCGCCAACTACACGCTTGACGTTGCCGCCAATCACAGTAAATGTTCTCAGCATGCAAAAGGCCCGATGGTGCAAATGCCTATGGTACTTTAACAATCTTCCAAAATGAATCTATGAATAAACAAGTAAGTTTTAGAGACTTGAGCCGATATTGATTTTATTTTCCAATTTTTTTTAAATATACATAGCATACAATTTGTATACCCGTTACTCGTAGAGTAAAAAAAAGAGTATACTATTGTCGTGCAAATGTATGTAACAGGCAGAAGGAAACGTTTTCTACCATATGAAGTAAATATATTCTGATGAATACTTATAGAACTAGAGCTACTAAATTAAAAATGTGTTCTTCTATTGACTGCACGCAGATCAAGTTTGTTTCAAATTTTTTGCCCCAAAATAAAAAAATGTTGAATAACTTCCACAATTTTTAAGATATCGATCTCAAATTTTAAAACTTTCATTGATATTTGAAAAATTTTCAATCCCTTAAATTTTCAATCAAATGAAATATCGGATAATAAATAGACGAGTTAAAAAAGTGTTGCATACTTTTCGTCTTTCTTGCTTCAGGAACATTTCTTTCCATGACTAAAGGGTACATCGAAGTGGGTTAGGGCCGACTTTAATTTACGCTCTCGTTAAATATGCAACTGTTTTAACGATCACATATGTGACTTTTACTAATACAGTAAGGCCATTAGGGGACACACACACACAAAGGCTACTTGGCTTCCCAGTCGGACTTTGCAGCATGTGGTTACCAAAATAAGTACATTTGGTGGCATGGAATTTTTTCGAAAATAGTCACTACATAATTTTGAAGCGTGAAATAAGTCCATTTGTCACCATGAAAACTCACACGTTCTTTTCTCAGCTATTCGTAAGAATAAAAGTCGGCATATCGCGAAACGGTTCAATCTCTCTTAGTCGTATAGATCAAACACGAAGTAGAAAAACGACCAAACGAGAGAAAGAAAATCGAAAAAATTGTGAAGTCAGTGAGATCGGCTTTGGCAGAAAAAAGACGTGTTGACAGAGAATATTTATAAAAATTTCATAATTATATTGTTGGTGAGTTACATCTAGGGACTAAGGCTAATGTCAGAGTGCGCGCGAGAAGCGATGCGATAATATTGGGCGAGAACGAGCGATATACCACTGCAACCTTTTTTCAATTCAATCGCTCGAAGGGTGTCAAAGTGAGGGTGGAGCGATATGCGAGTGCATGCGATAAAGCGACAGCGATGCGAGAAAGCAGTTTGCAACCTGCTTTCTCGCTTGAACTCGCTCAGATCGCACGTAATTTTTGCTGCATTCTTAGCTTCTTCTATTTGTAAATCATTCATATTTGTTGTTGTCTCCTTTTTTATCTCGATTTCGGTTGAATGGGTGGACACTGGACACTTTTCTTTTCTTAACAAAGTAAATCGTTGCTCTTGTAGCAAAATATTCTTCGTCTGATTAAATAACGCCCACACTAATAACTAAATTAGACAGCTATGCAAACGGAAATAGAATTCGGTTAATTGGTTCAGTGGTTCACTCTTAATTTATTTAAAATTTTATGAAGGACCGTTTTCGGAATACTATGATTTCTAAAGAGAATATGTGACTTTCAAAATTGAATTTTTAAAATCATGTTAAAAGCTTTAAAATCCTTTTTTAAGTGCTCCTTACAAACGATAATTATGTTACTAAATATTGAGAATATCAACCCGTATAAAAAATGGAATAAACGCACAAATGAGAGCAAATTCCTAACGAACAAATATACTAAAGTTTGAATACAGAATATTAAGAGGTCATCGGGTAATTGCTGGAGATGCAATCGGTTGACAAGTCATCCCTAAAAAAACAATTGCGTCTATGAGTGTTCTCCCTTGAGGGTCGATCAGCGAAACTTAATTTATCCCAAATTCGGAAAATAACTATATTTAGGGAATCACATGTCAAAATTTCGGAGTTCAGCCAACTGAACCGAACCGAACCGTTTTGATTATTGGTTTTCAGTTCGACTCAGCATTTTCAAAGGACGTCGGTTCTGTTTATTATATGGGAAAAGCGGTTCGGTTACGGTTCTGTTCGGTTCAGAACCAGTTTGCATCCCTGAATTAGAGCAATGCATCTCGCTGCTCTTAAGGAATTGCGCTCACAATAATCACAGAAAACAAAGCTCGCGCTCTCTGAGTTGCATTCTCTCTCTACTGGCCCCTCCTTTATTACTAAATCATGGTAAATTCTGACAGCAAATTAAAATTGATCAATGCAACTCGCTTCGCTCTACGCTTTCACTATGTCATCTTCTCGCATTGCTCATAGCAAGAAATATTATCGCTTCTCGCGTAGCATCGCTTCTCGCACGCACTCTGACATTAGCCTAAATGGCACAAATTTTGTCGTTATTAATAAATTTGTTTACCTAAAACAGGTCACTCCTGCAAAAACTATAAACAACAACACATTTAAAGGCCAAATCACTAACAATCTTTCCTACCATTAGCAACCAAAGGTATTATAGAGAACATCAATAATAATAAAAGAAGTAAGCAGAAATAGTTCTTGGTTTGTATACTAAATTAAATGTCAATAAAATTTGCAAATAAACATCTGAAGTACTGAAATCGTAAGGAGAAACGCGGAACCCGAAGGCTGGAGCGTAACGTCACCCAAACGGTTAACGGTTACAACAACAACCCCTGAGTTTATCGGCGTTTCTTAAGACAAACGAAACGGAACCTTCAGGTTTTCCCATGCCTTCTGACGTGACAAGTTGGCACGAAATATGGACTTCTGTCATGCATCCAAGCTCGACTGGGTTAGTCTCGTAGTGCCGGTTTTGTTGTGAAGCCTGGGGAATCCCCAAGCGCTTAAAACAGCGCTGGCTCCTTGGCTCAATATTGGCACAAATAACTTGAGGAAGCAGCTGCTGTAGATAGGCAAAGACTCTGTTGATTGACTGGGGGGTTTGAACATTTTTTTTTTGGGGTGTTTGGGTAAAATAAATTTGACAAGCTTAACCAGAGAACTGCAACTTGATAAGTTGAGAGATGATAAGTCTTGCTTTATTTTTTAGTTTTGATTTTTTTTCAAATGTTGAAGAAAAAATTTTTATTTGGGGTGGCGCAAAAATTTCCAACCAAATTCCAACCGAATTCCAATTCTTAGGTGCCACGGAAATTTCTCTTGGTTGGTTTCAAACCTCCTATCATTTGTTGAGAGATTTAGCAAACCTCTTTTCTCACTAGCTCCACCTGGCGGTGGTGGCGCCATCTACTTGACAGGCAGCGGATTAAGGGCTGCAAGTTATGCCTCATGTTTGGCGCCAACAAATTTAAAAATTTTTTTTACTTATTTATGAAGAATATGACTTAAATTTTAAATATAATTTTAAAATGCATCATAAAACATATTACACAATCAAAAAATTTAATTTGAACATCAAATTAACCCATAATTAAATAAAATAAGGAAAATTTTTCGGCGAGAGATTCAGCCCTGTTTTTAGAGATGGAACTTCAACTGGAACAATTGGTGTTCTAACTAGATTTTCTAATAAGAAAATGAAATCTCTCGAAGTTCTGTGGCACCGACGATTTTTTCGAGAGATTTGCAAACCAACCGTCGGCAAAATATCTAGAGATTTCTGTGGCACCCCCAACTGTGTTGGTTTTAGCGACCTGATCTTCTTAAGTCCAAATGTTTGGTTGTGCTGGCTCAAGGTCATGACTTAAGATTTTATACTCTTAAATAGGTATTCAATCATAATCTTAGACTGTTTTTGTATGCACACTTGGTCTAAATTACGCAAAAATAAAACGCCTCGCTATGTTCTCGTAAGAACCAGACGGATCTTATATCGTTTAGTAGTTGAAATTTTTAGTATTTTAAGTCTTGAATGGACTTTTATTAGGTTTTAAACAAACAAATTCTCAAACTTTGCCGTTCGGATTCGGCGTTAAACTATAGGTCTCTTTCTATTGAGCGAAAAATTTAAAGCGTTTGCACACGCCAAGAGATTGAGAGAAGCTTGGCTTGGCCCCTTTATGGCTGTATAGCCATTTTTACATTTACAAGAAAGTCGGACAAGCTCGAATGCAATATACTCTGCTAATATACGCTGTAGCTGCGCTGCGGCAGCAAACATTCTATTGGCCATAACTTGAGTATCGTTCATCCGATCTTTATCATTCTTTCGGCAAATCGATAAATAATCTTAATTACAAAATATGTTAAGAAGGTACAGCGCTGTCAAACAGCACTCAAACATGTTTTAGGGTGCGTTTACACACACCAGCAGTCTGCCTTATTTGTAGGGGGTCATGCGTGAACCACATAGCAAAGGTTTCACTCACCATAGACTTGATCACCTATCAGTTGGACATACTTTAAAATTTGGTAATAAAAATGTCGCTCTAAAAGCTGTCTAAATATGATTGAACATTTCAAAGGAATCAGAAATCAAGCTTTTCAATGGGCTTAAGTTGATATATATATTGTCTGTCATTTGTTTTCCCCTTGGTATATACATACTGTTTACTTCTGAGAATTTTAAAATAATCAACTGATGTAACCTACCAGTTCATGGTTATTCTCTTATCTCATTAGTTCATTTACCTTTTTGTATTTTAATGACTTGGCATATATATTCTCCGCAAAAATCTTTATCACCCACTCACACACCAAATAGATTTGTGGTTTTTTTTTTATCCAATTACTAAAAATGTAAAATATTTAATAGAATTTCTGCTTAAACCGGATAATACTGCTCCAAAGTCAAAGTACGTTCCGTGTGTATCCCAAAAGATACAACAAATTGCTACGTCAATGGATTTTTTTTTTTTTTCGAATAAATTTCAAAAAATTCTGCACCGATCGTTTCCGTACCGTATGCCTTGACGTTGCCAACGAAACTGTGGCAATTCGTTCGTTGGCCAAATGAAGACGACGACAACAACCAACAGCGAGCGGGTGGTGAATTTGCGTTGTTGGAAATTTTCTATTGAACTTGGCCGTTCAGTGTATTAAAATGAAAATCTGCCAAATTGTGCTCTAAGGTAAGGCAACGCGTGGCCTGACATGGCAGGTGTTTATATGTCAATCCAGCAGTTATCTTTAGAGGTTAAGAGCTGGAACCATAAACGTGACCGTCTAGGCCATATTTTGCATAGTTCAGCAATTGGACAGGGTCGAGAAGTTTCCGCCTGGCTACAAATGCAATTGACATTCAATTGTGAACTTGTCATTTTTTTCAATTAAACTGAAACGTCTTTCAATTAAAATGCGAATTAAACAGATCAATTTGTCAGACATTTACATAAGCTACAAGTGCAAAGAGTGCAAAACAAAATCAACATGTGATTAAAACCTTGACGACGAAGATCAGACAAATTGATGGTGAGAACTCTTCTCTGTCTCTTCATCGTATTCCGTCTCTTGCACTCGCATTCCTGTTTTGAACTAATCTTCAATGCGAGCAGCAGCAGCAGAAGGACAAGAACCTTAAGGATTTTGACCTCTGGCCAGACAACTTCTGGGAAAAGACCTGCCCCCCTCTGTATCACAATAGTTTTTTTTTTTTTTTGTGATGGCCTTTTATTTGTTTGCTTTTGGTCCCTAGCCAGACAGACGAAGAAGCAGAGACAAAGAATGAGAAGATCACATAAAAAAAAATAATAATAAAACCAGGCGCATGCTCAGAAAAAAATCGCTTCTTCTTGTTGCCAAGCGGGTTTCATAAGCCACTAGTTCGGTTCCCCCTTTTTTTAAGGTAATTTGAGTTGTTTGGTCTTGAGTATTTATTCTAGGCCAGTGGCTTCCATGGTTGAACTTTTACTTTTGCTCATTCTTTTTGGTTTACTGAACTCTCTTGAGGAGGGTTTTATTGAGGTTTACTGTGTAATTAGTGAAGTAATCATAGGTAATAAGTATATGTGCAAAGATGTATGAGCTCCACGTGGGGCAGAATAGGACCTGAAACTCCGCAACATCTCAACTAGCAGAGCTGGCTGCTTGTTTTCAATAGACAACAAATTATCACAGGAACATCAGAATGTGATTTTATTAAAATTTTAGTCAAGGGCTTATTTGTACTTTTCATCAGTAGACTTTGCCTATTTTTGATTAAATTGATATGAATGAACCGAACGTAACAGTTTTTATCGTACGAAAAAATTGTAGAAATTGTATACCATTTTGGAAATGGTGAGAGGCAAACAAATCGTGGAAACAATATAGTAAGAGTGTAGCTGTGTATATTAAAGATCGACGCGGGAAAGAAAACTGGAACCTAAAGCAAATACTTAATCCGATTTTGTATCGTCCCACTGGACGCTACCAATTTTTCAGGACACAAGAATAACTTATTAATCCAGACACTTGCATCTCAAAATGGTTCAAGTCCCGTCCGAGAAAGTAGATTATCGCGGTCTCTTCGGTCCATGATCTTTTCTGAACTACTACGGTTTTTAAATCCATACTTCCGTCTAGAGGTGGAGAACTATCGATAGTCTGCACCATCGATAGTCAGCGATAGTTTTTTCAAAACCATCGATAACTATCGATAGTTTTCGATAGTGTTAATTAGAACATTAAATGTAAAAATGTAAAATTGGCTGACAGCTCCTCCAACTGGGCCAAGCCAAGCTTCTCATAATCTCTTGGCGTGAGACCTACAGTTTAACGCCGAATCCGAACGGCAAAGTTTGAGAATTTGCTTTTTCATGGCTAGTTACTTCACAGCTGGCGCCAGCAGAGATTCATCAGCATTCAATTATCTGCTGAATTGGTCCAACATTTTTGCTTTTAGTCGAGTTTGTCCGGCTTTTCTGAACATGAAGTGAAGTAATAAGCAACTTTAAGTATCCAGTGATAAAACAAATCTTTCTAGATACTGTAACTTACATCACTTCGACTGTTGGGTATTTTTTCCATTCGAATGGAAGTTAAATTCGAATTGGGTTGCAGTATTTGGTGAGATAGATTGACGAGCTCGTTTTCAAGAAGCACTGATGACACATAAACGTTTTAAACACTTCAAATCAAAACATACATGAAATATTACCTTTTTCGCGAATCAAGTCGATGGCGGCTCGATAGTCCGCCCAACCATCGATAGTGACGATAGTACTATCTATAGTTCTCTACCTCTACTTCCGTCCTTATAAATTTTTAAAATTTCTTTTTCTACATACCTCAGCTCAGATTTGACATAGAATTTCGTTCAGTTATGTAGGGATCGAAGAAAATTTGTTTGCTGGAAACTTTTGAAAAGTTTGTGCTGTAAACTTTGTTTAATGGACTTAAAACTTGGGGCAGCTAGTAAACATTACCAGAGCTATTATACAACATGACGTTCATGGATTTTAAAAATAAAGAAGTTGATTTTCGAATACTTTAGTAACTGCATAAATTAAACACTTGGACAAACACAAACATTTCTCTTTCTATTCTATTTTCTTTTAAATAGAGGTGAACACCCCCCAACATCGTAGTTGGGATGGACGAAAACTGCGCGAGGGACATGAAAAAATTAGTTAGAACGGTATTCCCAATTCCCAAATACTTTGTTACTTTTATTAGTGGATGTCCAAGTTCTGTTCCAAAGAATTTGACGGAATTAGGGAATCAAACCGGAACCGTATACCGAATAGAAGCAATAAAAACTCAGGACCGGAACCGATATTTTTAATTTTTTGTATACCTGTATCCGAGAACCAATATTTTTTGAACCGAAAAGAACTAACAAGCGAGCAGTTAGTTTTGCGGGATTTTTTACGCAATTTGGCTTAATTGTAAGCTTCAAATAAAAAAAAAAGATTATGGGTTAGCAAAACTGTTGTTCAGTAAAAAGAGAACCATCTTTAAAAATAATGCTTTCTCATGTCGAATTTTTTTAGACCCATTATCGTTATAATGTGAAGCTAACCTCTGAACAGAAAAGTAAAGAATTTTAACCACTTCTGTTCAATTGCAACTAAATGAGGAAAGCAGGTGGGTGGTCAAAACTTGTTTAGTGAATAACTTCGGTGTTTTTGCTCGGATCATGTCGCGCTTTTTAGAATAGATAGATATACGGCCATAGATAAAATATACTAAGCCACGATGTTGTAACTTTAAAAAATAAAATAAATAAAACATTTTTTTTTTTGCAAATCTGAAACAAACTCGATCAGGGTACGGTATACGACTATGTTCATGCAAAAATTTGGGTCTCTTTCTCTTATAGTATCTGAGATCGACGCGTTCATACAAACAAACAGACGGACATGGCTATATCGACTCGGCTGTTGATACTGATCAAGAATATATATACTTTATAGGGTCGGAAATGTTTCCTTCTCCCTGTTACATACATATGCACAACTTCATGATCCCCCTTTACCTATTTTTTAATGGGTACAGGGTGATAAACAGTTTAATGCCATCAATCAATGTTTTCCTGAGCATTAAAAGTTTTACAAAATAAAGATGATGCATTTTAATGGTGGTCAGAATTGTATAAACCATCAAAAGTTATTCTTGCTGTTTCAGCTACCCAAGTAAGCTTAGAACGTTTATTTTTATCTATATATATAAAAGAGTTCAACCTGACTGACTGACTGACTGACTGACTGGTGACCGTCGCAAGCCTAAACCATAAAAGATAGGAAGATGAGCTTTTCACAGTAGTTTTATCTTATGCTGAAAGTGAGTACTAAGGACGGATTTTGGAAAATTCTGTCGGGAAATGTGGAAAATTCGCGGAAAACTGTTGTATGAAACTTTTTTGTTTTTCATCCGATCAAGTTCAAAATTATTTTCAAAGATCTATATGAAAATTCAACAACAACTGCATACCAATCTTCCGGAAAATTCACCTCCCCTGGGTGGAAAGTGGGTGGTCAAGGTTGTATGGGCGAAACTTTAATTGCCAGTGATTAGCTCCAAACTCATTTTCAAAATTACACATACTAAGACATAAAAAAAGGACTTTCAAATTTTGGAAAATCTATCCCCAAAGTCGGAAAATTCACGGAAAACTGTTGTATGAAACTTTTTTGTTTATTATCCGATCAGATTCAAATTCATTTTCAACGATGTATATGAAAATTCAACAATAAGTGTGTTCCAATTTTCCGGAAAATCCCACCCGAAAAAGTGGGAAAAGCGCCGGAAAAGTTTGTATGGTAAACATTTGATTTTCATCCGATTGACTTGAAACTTGGTTCGCAAGCATAGTACGCAAAATATTCGACACGTGTTTTCCCGATTTCGGAAAATCCGCCCACGAGAAAAATGGCTGGAAAATTCTGCATGCAAACAACTATTTTTCATTCGATTGGCTTGAAATTCGGTTTGTTAGGATAGAATACGAAATAGTTTGAAATGTGATTTTCCGAAGTTGGAAAACTCGACCTGACGGTCGGAAAATTGCCGGAAAATTCTGCATGAAAAAAAAAACTATTTATCATCAGATTGGCTTGAAACTCGGTTTGAAAGGATAGAATACGAAATAATTTAAAATGTGATTTTTCAATGTCGGAAAATCCACCCCCCAGGCGTGAAAATGCCCGGAAAATTCTACATGCAAAAGAATTATTTTTCATCTGATTGACTTGAAACTCGATTTGTAAGGTAAAAATGAAAATTCATTAGTGTTTTCATTTTCCGATGTTGGAAATAACGCCGGGATGTGGGTGGGATGTGGGAGGGATATGGATGGGATGTGGGTGGGATGTGGGCGGGAAGTGGGTAGGATATGGGTGGAATGTAGGTGGGAAGAGTATGGGATGGGGGCGGGAAGTGGGATGGATGTGGGTGGGATGTGAAAGAGATGTGGAAGGGATGTGGGTGGGATGTGGAAGGGATGTGGGCGGGATGTGGGCGGGAAGTGGGTGGGATGTGGATGGGATGTGAAAGAGATGTGGGAGGGATGTGGGAGGGATGTGGGAGGGATGTGGGTGGGATGTGGAAGGGATGTGGAAGGGATGTGGAAGGAATGTGGGCGGGAAGTGGGAGGGATGTGGGTGGGATGTGGGTGGGATGTGGGTGGTATGTTGGTGGGATGTGGGCGGGTTGTGGGCGAAAAGTGGGTGGGATATGAGTGGGAACTGGGGGAAATTGGGTGTAAAGTGGGTGGGATGTGGGTGGACTGTAGGTGGGAAGTGGATAGGATGTGGATGGGATGTGGGCGGAAAGTGGGAGGGATGTGGGCGGGAAGTGGATAGGATGTGGATGGGATGTGGGCGGAAAGTGGGAGCGATGTGGATGGGATGTGGGCGGGAAGTGGATAGGATGTGGATGGGATGTGGGCGGGATGTGGGAGGGATGCGGATGGGATGTGGGCGGGATGTGGGCGGAAAGTGGGTGGGAAGTGAGTGGGAACTGGTGGAATTTGGTGGAGAGTGGGTGGGAGGGATGGGGGTGGGAGTTGAAGGAAAAACCCATCAGCAAAGTTCGATTTCTGGGTTCTGCGGTGTATTATTATATCTAATATTGTTTGGTTTTATACTGTTAAAAGCGCAGCGAAGCGCGTCGGGTTATTTGCTAGTATTATATAATTTAGCATTTTTATTTATATCATTTTTTTCTTAACAAATCTCTGAAATATAACAGGCAGATTTCGTGCACAGAAAGGTGCTCACAGTACTAGTCGGGTAAACTTGCTTTAGTGCCTTGGTGCACAACAAAGTGAATACCCTAAGTGTTTACTGATCTATTGGGATATGCAAAATGAATTCATTTTTAAGAAAAAAGTCTTTGTGCATTTTTTGAAAACTGCTACAAATACCGAATATCGACACCCGATCATTTACTCGGGCTTGAAAGCAAATTACATTTTTTTCTTTTTTCCCTGCTCGATGATACAGCAACTTCTTTATTTCATCAACTATCTTTGTGATTTAGTTTGAAAGGTGTACCAAAGTTAGCTTTTATCAATACCTTTATATAAGATGGGACAAAAGTTATCATGCAATGTTTTGTAATTGTTTTTATGAATGGAAAACTTTTGCTTTCGCTTGTGATATTTTTTTATTTCACTTAGATAAATGCTATTTCTAAAAAATAGCTTCGACTGTAATAAATAAATTTAAATTGTACGATATTCACATGAATACTTTAACGCTGTACAAATTTTCTATTTGTGGTATCGACCAAACTAAATTTATTTATCTGGATAGGCCTTTACGAAAGAATACTCGAACTATTTTTTAGACACTATATATATGGAATATACATGTCATATTAAGCCTCGTTTTTACCGGATATACATTTTTAGACCGACTGTTTCTAAGACAGCTATTGGACATAGTCAACCCATTTCGATCATATTGTGTAGGTCTGATTAAAAGTTTTTGTCACTAAAACAGATTCGTATAATCATCCGATCCGGATGGTTCCGACGTATGGGTTCGGAAATGAATGAATACCTTTCCACAGCAATTAATTTACACATTTTGTTACAAAACGATTTAAAACTGAATCCTTTTAGTTAATGTTGCTGCTTTCTTTTTAAACTGATCTCTTTCGAGTCAAAACTTCAACTAAACTTTTATCAAATTTGATTTGTTGGACCTAGCCTGGAAGTGTGCAAAAACTTTTGGGCTGTTATCTAAGTAAAGAAGATAAGAACTTACGTATTTTTAGCTGCCCTTATATCTCGCATGGAATTGTATTTGCCAAACAGATTTTGTCGTTTGTCTTGTCTCTTTGATATGTTTGTTGTGCAGATCAACGATCTAGTGACACTCATGTGACCCTCCTCACCACTCACTGGTATTTGCCATGTGAATGAATCATATAAGTTTTAATTGCCATCGGAAATGCGGTATATAATGGGAATTTCCTTTGAACTCAAGATAAGAGCAACGCAGCAGAAATCATTTGCGACTTAAAATACTTTTAAAATTTATATAAAAAAAAAAAAGTGAAAATGTTGACCTGAATTGATAATGCGTTGTTTCCTATTTCACTTATTGATAGGCCACTTAACAGGCAATTCAACTTACCGGAAAATTGTGAATTTTTGTACACTGACTCACAGATACTGTTGTATTTGATGGAGTGGAGTGAAATTTGCTTTAATATATATATATAACACGTTTAACTTAATATTTATGATATTTCAAATTTAACACGAATTTGCTATATAGTCACACAACGCGCTCGTGTTAATTAACCATAAAGGGCTACATTGGAAATACTCGGAAAGTGTTATCACAAAAGTTGAGGTTACTCCCTTTCAAATGGTATTTTTTATTGGCAAAATGTTGTAGCCACAAATTAAAATATTAAAAATTATATGTTTTTTGTTGCCAGGCGGTTTGTATATATTTATGTATATGTCAGAGATGTTACGTATATGTATGTTTATATGTGGAACGCAAGAACGTGGCGCTTTTTTATTTACACTATTCACGCCTGATACGATTGCTCTGGCTTGTTGATGTTGTTGTTGTATTTTTAGTATCGGCAATTGCACATTCAAGTGAAATTAAAAGACTACACAAAAAAAAACGTAACACACGAATCACAATTTTACTTCAGTTGAAATGATACACAATGCGTGTGTTTCCTTCCGCCGCGCAAAGTTGTAGACTGAAACGTTTTACGATCAACCTCAACGATTTTGAACTAAACGAACGAGCAAACTGAGTCACGTTTACACTCAAGAGAGTTGAGTGGGGACGGTCTGCACAGAATGTGCGAGAGTCTGGTGTTTTCTTGAGCACTTCTACACTAGGCAACATTGCAGGGGGGGATGACAACTGAATTAGAAGGTGCCAAGCGCTCAGAAATTAGGTCTGGTTCGGTTTAGTGGTTTATAACAAATTTCTACAGCGAACCGAACCAAGTTTGACAAAATATTTAAGCCTGAACCTGTTCTGACACTTAAAAATTTAATTCAAAATTAAAAATTTTGGAAAACATTATTTTGTACAAAATCCGAACTAGATTTATGAATAGAATAAGTGTTAAAGTCGGTATCCATAAAAGATAAAGATTTTAGGTCCTTGATTTAAGATTACCAAATGATTCCCAAAAACAAAAAGTTAAACGTTATACTTAGGCATGCTCCCATTTTCACTTCAGCAAAAGCTTTGCGATTGCACTGCGGGTTCACTCCGGGGCTCGAACCCTTGAACCTTTTTGGGTTCGGGTTCACGGAGCGGGTTCAGAAGCTCGATGAACCTAGGTTCAGGTTCGAACCGGGGTTCAGGCTTGTTTTGCTTTCGCTGACTCAAAAAAATGTATGTTAATTGGAAAAACCTTTAACATTTCATACATATTTGGAAGTTCAGAGTCTTGATATTCGGAATAAAATACTATTATATAGCTCAGTAACAGACGGTGGCCGTCTGTGGCCCAGCGGTTAGTGTTCTGTACTGCTGGGCGGGAGGTCGTGGGTAGGGTTGTCGAAATATCGATATCGAATAACTTTTGACGATATTTTTATGAATACTTTTTTTTTGGTTTTTGGACAAAAATGAAGGTTTCTAAAGGGCATTCTTTTGGATATTAGTAATGTCAGTAATACTGGTAATATCCAAGAGAATGCCTTCAGAAAATCTCCTTTTTTGTGGCCGAATCTTATAAAAATACACACCAAAAATATATTCAACAAGTATTCGATATCGATATTTCGACATCCCTAGTCGTGGGTTCAAACCCGCCTCTGAACATCTAATAATAAAAGTTTTTTCTTTCTTTACGGTCACCTTCACCAGCTATTGGCGCCAGCTGTGAAGTAATCTAGCCATGAAAAAGCAAATTCTCAAACTTTGCCGTTCGGATTCGGCGTTAAACTGTAGGTCCCTTTCTCTTGTGTGAAAAATTTAAGGCACACGCCAAGAGATTGTGAGAAGCTTGGCTTTGGCACCGTTGGAGAGAGCTGTATAGCCAATTTTACAACAGTTACTTTAAGGAAAATTTTACTTTAAAATCAAAGGTAAATTTTGGACCAATTTTAAGAAAGTGACTGGAAAAGTTCGACCTAATTACACAGATTTACAAGAGAAAATAGCAAACTTTCCATATGTATATTTGGTTGCTAAACTCAAATCAAAAAAACTTGGAAGAAATGGATTTTGTCAAAAAATAACCACATTCCATATTCAAATCAAATAATTTGTATCTTATAAGCAAAATAAAAATTTTGTGTTTAGGTTTTCTGTAACGTCAATTCAATTCAGCTACACGTTTATGCGTCCGCGTGTCAGTTGTATAAATTTGGGTTGAAATTGTGAAGCGTAAAGTGTTTACATTACAAATCATTACAAAATTACAAAAAATTGTTTGTTATAGACAACTATGAAAAGAAAACTTTTGTTTCATTAGCAAATAACCCGTCGCGCTTCGCTGCGCCTTCAACAGTATAGAACCAATGCACACCCACTTCGCATCCACTTCCCAACCACTTCCCAGTGGGCATCCCGGCGGTATTTCCAACATCGGAAAATGAAAACACAAATGAATTCTCATTTTAACCTTACAAACTGAGTTTCAAGTCAATCGGTTAAAAAATAGTATTTTTCATGCAGAATTTTCCCGGAATTTTTACGCATGGGGGCGGATTTTCCGACATTGAAAAATAACATTTCAAATTATTTCGTATTCTACCCTTACAAACCGAGTTTACAGCCAAACCGACGAAAAATATTCCATTTCAGCTGACTTTTCCGGCGCCCACCGGCCACATCCCACGGCCGGAAGGCACCCGGCCCCGTATATAAGCCGTTTGGCGTCCGTTGATAATATGTCATTCGGGCGTACAGATTTATATAAGGTTGTCAAAAAAGTCTTGCGGTATTTTTATTGAATTTTCAATTGTTCATAAAATTGGTTATAATAATGCGTTTTAAGTCAAATATGCGCCGTTTTGTTCGATGACGAGTTCCCAACGAAATGCCAACTTCATAATGCCCCTCTTATAGAAGCTCGCTTCCCTATTGGCAAAAAAACTCGGAGAGCCAATTTTCACAGGACTCTCTTGTGGCCAACTTCCGACTACCAAGCTCGTTCGCCATGGACAGAAATAGGTGGTAATCACTTGGTGCGAGATCCGGACTATACGGTGGATGCAAAAGAACCTCCCATCCGAGCTCCCGGAGCTTCTGGCGCGTCACCAAAGATGTGTGTGGCCTGGCGTTGTCCTGATGGAAGACAATTCGGCCTCTGTTGATCAAAGATGGCCTCTTCTGCATGAGTGCTGCATTCAAGCGGTCCAGTTGTTGGCAGTACAGGTCCGAATTGAGCGTTTGGCCATAGGGGAGCAGCTCATAGTGGATGATTCCCTGCCAATCCCACCAAACACACAGAAGAACCTTCCTGGCCGTCAATCCAGGCTTGGCCACCGTCTGGGCAGCTTCACCGCTTTTCGACCACGACCGTTTGCGCTTCACGTTGTCGTAAGTGACCCACTTTTCATCGCCAGTCACCATCCGCTTCAAAAACGGGTCGATTTTGTTGCGATTCAGAAGCGATTCGCATGCATCCATACGGGCAAAAATGTTTTTTGCGTCAAGTCGTGTGGCACCCATACATCGAGCTTCTTTTTGAATCCAAGCTTCTTCAAATGGTTTATAACGGTTTGATGACTCATGCCCAGCTCTTGGCCGATGCGACGGCTGCTACTATGCCGGTCTCTTTCGATCAATTCAGCGATTTTATCGCAATTTTCGACGACAGGCCTTCCGGACCGTGGCGCATCTTCGATCACCTCTGCACCAGAACGAAAACGTTGAAACCATCGTTGTGCGGTGGAAATGGAAACTGTATCGGGTCCATAAACTGCACAAATTTTATTGGCAGCATGAGATGCATTTTTGCCTTTATCGTAAAATATGCCGTATTTTCTCTTTATTTTGCTCCATGTTTGCGACGCTATAACTCACGAACGACTAAAAACAAACAACAATAAATCAAACACGTGTTAGCGCGTAAAAAGATCTTTCCAAAAAGCTCTAGCGTGAACCGATGCGACGAATACAACTAGAACTACGCGCTTGCAAAGACAAGCTTGCGGAAATACCGCAAGACTTTTATATATGTAAAAGAGGACGCCATGGATAAGTTCCAAGGAGTTGGAATGCAACAAATACTCTGAGCAGCTCGAAAACTATTTTCTTTCTTTTTCTTTCTTTCAAGTTTATTCTTTAAGTTGATTTTTCACAAAATTTACAGAATAATTAAACATGTAAGCGACTGTTTTTCTCGAGTTTTCGGGATTTTAATTACGCAATATTAACACGGGTTTCTATATACTTACGGTTAACTATTTACAATGTCGTTACAGGTTTGTCTTCACCATTTAATTTCGTCGTTCGTCTCTGTCTGTCAACTACGTCTCGTCTGTCTGCTCTCTCGGTAGTCATCCATTCTTAATTACTGTGGGACCATCGTCTCTGTCTTTAAATACCTTAACTCTGAAATACTTGTCATTATATTTCGAGATGATGTTACTCTGAGTAGATAAAGTGAACTTATAACTGTTTCGGTTTTAGAAGGACGCCGGTTCGTTGCGGGTTTTTGACTTACAATTACAACTTAACGGTTCAGCTTGGTTCGATTTAAAACAGTCTGCGTGTTGCACTTTTTTATTTGAGGCCTCAATTCCCCGTTAGCCACTGCCCAAAATCAAGTTTATGTAGGCTAGTGCCATCCACTCTCTCTTTACGCTCAATCAACTGAAACTGAGTGGAAAAATTTTCACGTTCACCACCCCTCCCACCCTCTGTTACTCTGGCTTTCTCTTCCACTCTTTGTACCGCTACATTGATCTCTGGCAGCCATAGCAACTGCTCTCAGGGGTTTCAAATTTGAAATTGC
>JAEIFU010003089.1:0-33114 GCA_018904235.1 Lordiphosa stackelbergi
ATTGTCTGCATAAGTACCCTCTCGCACCCGCCAGCTGCTGCAATTGTCAAGATTAGCCTTTCACTAAAACGGGGCAGCTACCACCTTAGGCCGTCCGGGACTTGAAGTATATCTTGACATTAAAACAGCTGACCCAGTCGCGTGGGCCAGTTCATTATGGAGTTGGCTTTAGATAAGTTACTGCATACGGGGCAAGGCTACCGTGATTGGCTACCTGATCCCGTGTGTCTTTAATATAGAAAAGGGTAGGGAACAACAACAACAAGGTTGGAATGCTGGACTTAGATACTTTTGTATTTAGGCTGAGCATTCCAAACGATACATTGTTTGTTACATTATATGGGTTTTGCGCTTTTACAAAGATTTTGAACTTTTGGTCAAAATAGGATGACTATATCTTATAGCTGTCGTAGGATTCATTGGTCGAAAAGTGGGTTTTATTTAGAAAAATTGTTTGTTTTAATGCTGGCGTTCTTAAACTCTGATGTATTAAAACATTTGCAAGGGTATAAAAACTTCGGCAAAGACGAAGTTAGCTTGGCCTACTCGTTTTTATATATAAAGGCCTGTTCTCAGAAGCGCGGAAAATTTAGCACGCTAAATTGCACTTTATAAATTTAGCATCCACATAAATTTATAGAGTGCCCATATATACGGCAAAGAGGCCAAATACAGAAACGGCCACACTGGTGGTCAGCTGTTTTGTTTTGTTTACAAACCAAATTTAAAAGATTTACCAAGTTGTATGCTGCGCAACAGGAACACAGATCTGTTGATGCCATCGCGTTCAACCAAATTCCGGTTGAGGGTATTAGATGAGGATCCAATTATTGCCCGTATGGCAATAATTGGGCGATCTGTTCGTGATGTCGGGCTACTACTTAAGGGATTATTTGCATGTTTGCCTTTTGGGCAACAATATTTGTTTGGAGAAGTTTGTAATAGACAGATATTGGTTAATCGGCCTACAGTGTGGGTCAGATGGAGCAGTTTGTAAAGTACATAATGCATCATGCGGCCCTGACGGATGCCAAGATACGTGACAAAATGGGGGTTGATAGTTGTTTGACAGTGCATTTCTTTGCAGAAATGCTGCTATCGTCTGCAGGAAGGCGGCTTGGAGGGGTAACGACATAGCTCCGACGACATATCTCCGCCGTTTTCCAAACGACATATTTCCGCGCGGAGTTATGTCGTTTTAAAGCGTCATATCTCCGCGCGGAGATAAGTCGTTTGGAAATCGGCGAAGATATGTCGTTTTAAAACGACATATCTCCGCTGTGATCAATGGCGGAGCTATGACGTTTCAAAACGTCATATCTCCGCCGTGTTACAAACGACAAATCTCCGCGCGGAAATATGTCGTTCCAAATCGACATATCTCCTCCATGTTGCAAACGACATATCTCCGCTGCGTTTCAAACGACATATCTCCGCGCGGAGGTGTGTCGTTTTAAAACGTCATATCTCCGCCGCTTCATAGACGACATATCGCCTCGCGGAGGAGACATAATTTGTCAGCAAAAATGTTGCCAAATAAAAACTGTATAAAATATTTTAACAATCTAATACATTTTTTAAAAAGTTAAGATCATATGAGCATGAATATTTAATTTTTATACACTTGAAAAGTGTATTATAATTTTGCCCAGAAGTTTGCAACGCATAGAAGGAATCATCTCCGACCACATAAAGTATATATATTCTTGATCAGCATTACGAGCTGAGTCGATTAAGCTTTGTCCGTCTGTCTGTTTCTACGCGAACTAGTCCCTCAGTTTTGGAGCTATCGAGCTGAAACTTTGCACAGAGTCTTCTTTTTACTGCACGCTGCTAATATGTCGGAACCGACCGGATCGGATGACTACTTCTTGTAGCTGCCATACAAATGTTCGTTCGGAAAATGGTTTTAAGTAAGAAAAACTGTTTTGTTCTCAATATTACTGCTCTCAAACACGGTCATGGGTAATACGTAATGTTTTTAAGCTGATCTGCGAAGTTTGGTCGAAGTCTCTAACCGTTGAAACAAGCTATTTCAAGTGTATCAAAGCTTCGGTACAGACGAAGTTAGCTTTGCCTTTCTCGTTTTGTTTTCAAATTGTATTTTTCAACAAATAAAATTATTTTTAAATAATAAATAATAAAATAAAATAAATTTATATAGAATAAAAATATTTACTCTAATATGAACTCAACTTGTTAAAAATTGTATTAGCTTGTTAAAATATTTTATACTGTTTTAATTTGGCAACTTTTTGCTAATAAATTATAGAATTTTGAAAAAACCGTCCAAAAATCATTTTTTTTCTTTATTCATGAATAAGAACAATTAAAACGAGTAATAATTTGATCTAACAGCTTAAAAAATTAATTTGCAGCTATTTAGGTAAAAAAAATTTAAGTACATAACGAAGAATGACAAGAAAAAAGTGATATTTTTTGGAAATACACACATTTGGGCCGTTTTAAGGGATGTAGAAGTGTTCAAATTGTTCAAATTGAAAAGTTGTTTGGTATCTGAAAAGCTTCACTTCTTCCAAAGAAGGTATGCGAAAATTTCTGATTTTTTTTAATGTTATACTCGAAACAGTAAAAAAATACGTTTTTGAAAAAAGAAGACGAGTTTTTGAAAAACCTTTGTAAAACAAATTTATTCTGCTGACTGTCAGCTACAACTTTGCTGAAGACATTTTACAGCTATCACCAAAACTGAATGAGCTGTTTGCCCAAAACTTATGACACCTTTTTTTTGTTGTCACACCCAATTTCCAAAACTTTGAGGAAACTTTGAAAAAGAAAAATGCTACCAATCTTGCCAAACACTGATAGGGTGACCAGTTCGGGTAGCTCTATCGATTCCGCATAGTGTAGTTCGGTAGTTTTTTTGACTGTTGCACTGTGATATCAGATCTTGATTAAAGTTTTAGGGATTGTAGATATGGCGAATATAAATGAAAGTTTTAAATTTGAACTCAATAATTTAAAGATTATAGGAATTATTAAGCATTTTTTTTGATCGGAAATGATTTTTATTTGATCGAAAATGATTCCTTCTGCCTGTTACATACATTTGTACGACTTTAGTATACTTAAGTATACTACTCTACGAGTAACATGTCTAAAACCAAAATTTAAGAAAGTCTTAACAAATTAACCCTTTATTCATTAAAGATTACAATCGTGGACAAAAGTATTTTGACAAAAAAATTTCATGAATAATCCATTATATCTTTAAGGCAACAAATCCTAAAATTTTGAAATTTGTATCAAATACTGGTATAAAAGTAGGCTTTCAATAAATCATAAGTAGAACACAATCAGTTGCTTAGGCTAGAAAATATAAATCAAAATGTGCAAGTGGAAGTGGAGAAAAGTATTTTGACAGAAACTCAGAATTAGTTTATTCTTAGCACAGAACCTAAAATGGTAAAAAATTCATTGTTTCTTGTCAAGTTTTTCACGCTTAACTCGAATCTGGCTTTAGAAATTCCACATCTCTAATGGATTAACTATAAAATGGACATACAAATACAGAAAATTGCTTATTTGGCCATTTTGAAAGGACTCTATGTCCTAGAAACGGATTATTTTTCAAAAATTTGAAAATGTCAAGTTATAGTACTCAGTTGTATCTGTAAATTGTAGTTTATACTTTATTAATTTTTATAAGATATAAGTTCGTCATCGATCTGCAAAGTAAGACCGATTTGTTTTTTTTTTTCAAATATTTTCTTTGCAAATGAGTAAGTTGTTGTTGTTGAGTTGTTCATTAGCCCCCTGAGGACGGACCCCGATGTGGGCTCGAAATATATTGGGAAACAAAGAATCCACCGTTTTTCATTCCTTGGATGGGACGGATGACCTGAATAACCAAACATTTCAATTTTAATATAAGCAGAAAATTTTTCAGAATTATTTAAACTTGGGAAAAATCGATTTTATCAAAAAATAACCACATTTTCAGTATTAAAATCTAAAAATTTGTACCTTATCAGCAAAATAAAAACATCGTGTTTAGTTTTTCTGTAACGTTATTCAATGCAGCTCACATTAAAGCAAATTTTGTTGGAATAGGACACTTAATGTGGCCACAGGATCAACAAAGGTAGACACCTCACTAAACGCACGTTTATGCGAATATCTCGTAAACCTGACGTGCTGGGAGAAAACGGACAATTTTTTTGAGTTCAGCGGCCAAAAATACATAAGGAACGGTTGCTAATTTCTCTGTTGCAAAAGTTGGCCTTTTTTTGTAAACTTGTGTTATTTATAACCTGTTATATGCTTATTAAGGGTAACCTTGTCATTTTTTAAGGGTTTTAAAAAAAATTAAATTTCACAACAACTGTAAGTGATATTAACAAGCGGTTTGTATTCGATAGGTAATCAGTTAAACTTAATTTATAAATTTTTGTTGTTGTTGTTGCTCGTGCGGTTGTTTATGTATTTCGGTTCAAAGTTGGCCAAAAAATTAAATCCTTGGCCCATGGATGCAAAAATTGAAAATAAGAACACAAATAATTAATTTATAACAAATTTATTACTACCCACTGTGGCAAAAAAAGGTCGAGAGAAATATGAGTGACTGGTCAACGGGAAAACAACTTAATTTGTCTCACAAAGCAACATTTTTGTATATCTTCTTTCGTTGTATTTTCCGGATTTCGCATTTTAATGGGTTAGAGCGAGGGGGAGCGATGTGGGAAAGCAACATTTCGCCGCGCGGAGTTATGTCGTTTTAAAACGTCATATCTCGTCATATGTCGTTTTAAAACGTCATATCTCCGCGCGAAGATATGTCGTTTCAAAACGACATATTAAAATTGATATACATATATGTAAATGAGACAACATAAGTTATCATTCTAATCAAAACTTCTTTTATTTGATTTTTTTTGTGAGTACAAAAGCAGTCTCTTTTTAAACTCCAGCAATAGTCAGCCATAATATGTACGTCCCATCGACCTTGGTATCTCATTTCCATTGTTTTTATATCCTGGTGAAAACGTTCACCGTGCTCTTCACTTAAGCTCCCCAAATTTTCGGGGAAGTGGTCCAGGTGGCTATGTAAATAGTGCACTTTGATGCTCATTCTGCATCCAAGAATCCTGTAATCCTGTAGCATTCTTGAAACTAGGTGAACATAATTGTCAGCTTTGTAGTTTCCCAAGAAGTTTGAAACGACTAAGACAAATGAGTCCCACGCATTCAGTTCATTCAGGGTCATGGATTCAGCAAATGACTTATCTTTAATTAATTGGCGAATTTGAGGTCCATTAAAAACACCAGCCTTAATTTTTTCCATACTTAGCGAGGAAAGCTTTTTGCAAATATATTGGAAGCACGCCCCATCACGATTTAACGCTTTCACAAATTGCTTCATTAATCCAAGTTTAATATGGAGGGGTGGTAAGACAATCTTATTTCTGCTCACTAGAGGTTTGTTTATTATATTTTTTTCACCAATTGTCAATGTCTCTCTCAAAGGCCAGTCCTTTCGTACCCAATGTTCATTTGTTGCCCTACTATCCCAGAAGCACAAGAAACAGGGATATTTAGTGTATCCATATGCTGGCCCAATACAATGGAAACCATTTTTAAGTCCACACAAATTATCCATTGATGATCACGGTATTTAATTTTCTCCAAGGTGAGCTCAATGTTTACATAGTTTTCTTTCAACGTTGTAGAATGCGCAATCGGAATCGACCCATATTTGTTCCCATTGTGTAAAAGAACACATTTAAGACTTCTCTTGCTGCTGTCAATAAACAATCGCCAATCAGTTGCACTGTAGTGTTCCAAGCCCATTTCGCGTAAAACTCCTTCTATATTCTGACAATACACCAAATTGTCTTCTTGAGTATAATATGGAAGAAAGTTTTTCTCTCTTGTCCTATAATAAGTAATTTTTGAATTATTTTCAAGCAGATTTTTTTCCTGAAGCCTAGAGGCAAGTAGCTCGGCCGCTTCTTTTGACAGATTCAGATCCCGAATAAGGTCATTCAATTCCATTTGGTTAAACAACTGAGGGCTTAGGGGATCCGTTATGGCTAAAAAGCTAGGGTCAGTCTCATTATTGTCATCTTCCAATTTCACGTCGTGAAAGTCTGGAATCGGAATTTGATCGCTATGGAGAATAGGACGTCTCGCTGATTTAACATCTGGATATTTCCAAAAACGGTGGTTTTTGCTATTGATGCCCTTTAAATTCACGGCGCAAAAATAGCAATTACTTGAGTGGTCTGTCGGCTCGTGCCACACCATTGGCACGCCAAATTTTAAGCTTTTTCTTTTTCCTTTAGCCCATTGTCTCATATGCTCTCTGCAAGTTTTGCATACAATGTGAGGCACCCACTGCTTATCTTGATTGCGAATGGGAAATCCAAAGTAAGCGCTATAGTTAACCTCCTCATTTTTCGTTATTTTGAATCTACTTCCTAGAAATACGTACTCCCCGCAAATATAACAGAATAGATCCGGTTCGTGGGAGCAAGCTCTTCTTATTCTGCATGCCATGATCGTCTGGTTTAAAGAAGAATTTTTAAAAATTTTGTACAATTTATAAAGCAAAGTTTGCTTGTTTATTTAAGGTTTGCGTTGAAATCGAAGTACTCCCTGAATGTTATTTAACATTTGCCCTTTTTCTCTAAAAGTTCTATGTTGAAACAAGTAGCCTTTTCACAGTTCCTATAAGAATTTAAATTACGAATCTAGTCATCCTCCCATAAACATAAATATGTATTTTCCTCTTTAACGGGCTATAACTTTGCCAAATGAGCTGATTTAAATGCCATAAAAATCACAAAATTAGATCATATGTTTGGCCATATGCTCAGATGGGGAATATATTAATCCAAGAACCGCGTTAGCCTGTACGGGATGATTTATTTTGATAAAAATGATATAAGTCGAAAGATATATGACTTTAGAGGCCAATTTAGACACTTTTCGCTGTACTAATATAGCGCCTTTAATTTTTTAAAAATACATTGATATGTGCTTTGTCGCAAATAGTTCATAAACTTACATATTTATGCTTAGTGTGGCCTCCATAAATCCTAGAGTGCCAAAAATGCAACGTTTTCGTTTTTCCGCCATATCTTGGAAACAAGAGCTGATAGAACAAAACCAATGATACAGTTTTGTTCAGTGCAATCTATATTAACATAATCTGATAAAAATAGACCTGCACCAAAAACAGTGTTGGGCTGTGTAAATTACCAACCACAAAAATCAAATATTTTTATATCCATATTACACAGGCCAACAAAATGACCAACTTTGTGAGGTGCAGCCCTGTTGAATTAAAAATATGATAAGTTTATGCTCACTGATTCCAAAACTGGTTTCGGCTTAGCTATGTAAGATATGATATGTACTTTATCGCATATAGCTCATAAATTTTCATATTTATGCCTAGTGTGGCCTCCATAAATCCTAGAGTGCCAAAAATTCATCTTTTTCGTTTTTCCGCCATATCTTGGAAACAAGAGCTGATAGGACAAAACCAATGATACAGTTTTGTTCAGTGCAATCAATATTAACATAATCAGATAAAAATAGACCTGCACCAAAAACACTGTTGGGCTGCGTTATCCAAGGAATGGCAAAGAAAGAAATGAAATAATATCATAAGTCATTCATGACAAATTAAGACATTTTTAAAAGCGGTATTGGTGCTAGCGCCCAGTTGTAGAGAAACGAGTTCGAATCCTGTAAGGGGGGGAGTTTTTTTTTACTTATTTAACTTAAAGAAAATAAAAAAAAAAAGAAAATAAAAGAAAACCTGTAATGGGGGAATTCGAAGTCGTTCTCCACAACTGGGCGCTAGCACCAGTACCGCTGGGCTATCAACGTCGATAATGACTGGTTGACTAAAGTCACCCAAAGGTTATTGCAACAAGACCTAAGTTTTTCGGTGTTCATAATAAAAACTAAGCAGGCGCATAGATTTTCTCAAGCTTTCTTATATGAGAAATAAACGAGAAATAAATTAGTACCTTTGGCATGCTTCCAGGTCCGTATAGACATGTATATACATACATAGTGACCCAAAGATCACATACCTCAGTGCAATAAATATATGTGCAAATATGTTTTCGTTTCCTTCTTCCTCAATAGTAACAGAACATATGTTCTAGGTATGCAAAAGTATTTTGTTCTTATCTATTTTTAGAATGCTTTTGCATAATTCTTCTTTGGTCATCATTCTTAGTACCGTTATCACACATTTGAGGGGCGAGATTTGATTTTCTTAGGAAATAAGTTTATGTGCAAAAACCAATTAGTGTGCATTTAATGGTCGGCGTGCAACAAATTGGATGTGTTTTGATAAAAAATGAAAAGTTGGGAGTAAATTAAGTAGTTGTTGCAGAAACACAAAAAAAAAATTTATATTTTCCTAAGAATGCCGCGTGGAACACATTTATCAGTTGAGGAACGCGGACGAATCCAAGGATTGAACGAAGGTGGGGCTAAAATCACCGAAATAGCTTCCAGAGTGTCTCGACACAGAAATACGATAGGTAATTTCTTAAAAAATCCAAGCTCCCATGGTCAGATTAAACGCAGTGGCAGACCGAACCACATCGACGATAGGTGCAAGCGTGAGATTAAGCGCCTGGCTGTAAACAATCAAATGTCTTGTACAGGCATTAAACGTCATTTAGAGCTCAATGTCGGTAGAAGACGGATCCATCAAATTTTAACTGAAAATTGTAACCTTAAACATAGTTCCCGGGTGGCTGTACCGATGCTATTGCCACGCCATCTTAAGGCTCGTTTGGCGTTTGCTGACAGGTACAAATTTTGGACCGAAGAATTCCGAAACGTTATTTTTTCGGATGAAAAAAAGGTTAATCTTGATGGTCCTGATGGCTGTCATAAGTATTGGCGTGACTTAAGAAAACCAAGAGAAACTCGCCATAAGAGAAATCACCGCGGTGGATCACTTATGATTTGGGCCTGTTTCGGATATGCAGAAAAGTCTCGGCTATGTTTTATTCCAATAAGAACAAACTCAGAAATCTATATTCAATTGCTGGAGAGTGAATTAATAGATTTTGCAGACGATCTTTACGAAGATAGATGGATTTTTCAACAGGACAACGCTCCAATCCACACATCAAAGGCCACAAAGGCTTATTTTTCTTCAAGAAAAATACCTGTACTGGAGTGGCCGGCTATCAGTCCTGACTTGAACCCAATTGAGGACCTCTGGGGTATCCTCTCAGCCAGGATTTATAAAGGTGGGAGGCAGTTCGACTCAATTAAGCATTTAAAGTACGCTTTGCTTGCAGAATGGGAGTTAATAAGCAATGAAACTCTCCAAAATCTGGCAGACTCCATGCCAAACCGCCTTGCAAAAGTCTTAGAGGCAAAAGGAAAGCATATTAACTATTAAAGTTGATCAAAAGTTTGAACTTATACAAAATTTTAAGAACTATATAAAATGCACATGGGTGATTCCATGAAAAATCGACCACTGGGATTTTGAATGGATCGAATTAATTTTTTTCGTATTCCTTGTTGTAAAATAGTATATACGTATTTTCAGCATTTTGCCGAAATTCACGTAATTCGCGAAAAAAAGCGATTTGAAAATTTACATATTTAAAATATATGTGGCTGGCTTGAGGTCGGTGGAGAGTTACAATTCAATGTAATCAACACAAATCAATAGAGATTAATTACAACAACTTGGAATAGCAATTGGTATGCCCATATAAATATGAAATAATGGACGGCACGCCATAATGTTTACAATAAAAACCGAAAAAACGGTTTCCCTATTGAAAAACAAGCAAAACAAATACCCTGTGTATTTACAACGCCGTGACTCTGCTATGGAGGATCATTGGGCAGATTGCCCAGCCACCTTGCAGAGCTCATAAGCAAAAAGAAATTAATTACATCAAATTGGTAAGCAAAAAGCAACACGTTCATAAAAACCATTGCAGAAGTTCAGGGTGTGATTTGGATAAATTGGAATCCCCAAAACGTTATTCGCTGACATCACAATCAAAACCTGAGTCTAAGTGGTCGTTTGAATGTGAATATGCAATACAAGAGTCCGCTGATGAGAAGATGTGGTTATCTTCGAAACAGCGATCGTTGTACGGACATACCAATTGCTATTCCAAGTTGTTGTAATTAATCTCTATTGATTTGTGTTGATTACATTGAATTGTAACTCTCCACCGACCTCAAGCCAGCCACATATACAATGTTTGACAAAAAACAGGTCGCAAAAACCCATATAAACATATTTAAAATATTTAATTAATTTCAATTGCTTGCTATCCGAAGCCATTGGTGATAATAATATTTTAAAAATCTGTAAATTAACATCTGAACCCAAACTTTCAAATTATTCACACTTAAAAATTTTAACAATTTTTTTTGGTTTCCAAATCGCGAAAATAAGTAAACAAAAATTAATTGCATCGAAAGGGACATTTTTTTCTTCATTTTTTTTCTCAAAATTTGGTCTTTTATCCAGGAATTTACTGCATTAAGCTGTAAATGGGCAATCCAATAGTTCCAGAGTTATGGCCTTTTTTCATTTATTTAAATTCACAAAAGTCACTATTATACGGCTGAATTTTTAAAATCGCGGTTTTCCAACTGCTAAACTTACAATGGGTACAAAATCTTAACTATATTCAACCACAAAATATTGCCCTCTTAAAATTAAAACATACTAAATCTGATATCGTTAGTGAAAAGTGAATTTAAATAAATGAAAAAGGCCATAACTCTGGAACTATTGGATTGCCCATTTACAGCTTAATGCAGTAAATTCCTGGATACAAGACCAAATTTTGAGAAAAAAATGAAGAAAAAAACGTCCCTTTCGCGGCAATTAATTTTTGTTTACTTATTTTCGCGATTTGAAAACCAAAAAAATTGTTATAACTTTTAAGTGTGAATAATTTGAAAGTTTGGGTTCAGATGTTAATTTACAGATTTTTAAAATATTATTATCACCAATGGCTTCGGATAGCAAGCAATTGAAATTAATTAAATATTTTAAATATGTAAATTATCAAATCGCTTTTTTCCGCGAATTACGTGAATTTCGGCAAAATGCTGAAAATACGTATATACTATTTTACAACAAGGAATACGAAAAAAATTAATTCGATCCATTCAAAATCCCAGTGGGCGATTTTTCATGGAATCACCCACATATACTTATTTCCTAAGAATGAAATACATTTGTTAAATAATAATTTTTTGTTAATAAATACTGAAGTACTGTAAGGCAGTTCTTAGTTACTGGCTTTAGAGCTATAAGTAAAAAATATACTTGGCTTGAATCGTTTGGTTTAAAACAAGGTTTTTCCAAAAATGTTAATGCACATATACTTATTATACTGAGGTATATGTAAAAATATTTGTAATTGGGTGCTTGGTTAAAAAGTTATTTAAGTTTAATTTTTATTTTAATTTTTGTTCAAGGAGATCATCAGCCTCATTATTATGTATATAATTACTTGCTCATTCCCATTTGAATATTGTATATTGTTTATCAAGTTCTAATCATCTATCCCACATTGTACACACACTATTACTGTAAGCCCTTAACCGCTCACGAAGAGCTTTTGTTTCACACGCACTCTCAGTTTACTTCATTGAAATCATTAAAGTTAGTTGATATTGGAGATCGAAAGCAAGCAGACGACTTCTTATGTTTCCAATTGACTCTGCACAGGGCAGAGTCCAAATATTGCTGCACAAGGGCAGAGTCCTAACATTTTGGCGACCGTGACAGGACCTCTGCATTTGGCAAGTCCCACCATAAAACCTTTAAAAGTTTTTAGAATCGTTATTTGAAAAGCCAATCACGTACTTCCAAGAAACTCAATCGGAGTGACTTGCACTGGAGGAGACCTGGATTCCCACCAATTGAAGACGTAGCCACAGCTTTATTGCTTAGTTGGAGCAGTAATTTGGATTCGTTGTGACGGCACCTTCGTCATACGTACATCATACATTATCATCGCATCGTGTTCATCAGTGTGTTCATCGTAGTTACAACACATAACCTGCATCAGCATCGTGTTCATCAAAGCCGTTGCTTCGAGACCAGCGCACAAGAGAATCGACGATTACAGCGCTGCCTACACCGACTTCGCTATCTACATAGTACCGCAATACTTGCAAGTACTGAAACCGTAAGCTAACCACTCGCATGACAGCAAAGAGAAATTAAATACAAGTTCATTTATTTCTCTTTATCGTTTATTCTTCCACAATCCACTATCACTACCTTTCGCTCATCGTTGCTGGTTTCCCTCTCTTAAAATGACTCCTCCCTCGACTAAGACTGAGTTAAGTTCTTTCAGACAGCAAAGAAAAACCATGATGAATAATATATCAAGCTTGAAAGCTCGCATAGATATTAAAAGCAAGGCTGCAAACCGGTCCTGAACCGAACCCCTTAGAACCGATTCGGTTCAGGTTTTTTGAGTCCGACGAACCGGACCATGAACCGAACCTCAAATATTTTTGACTCGTCGAACCTGAACCCGAACCGGACCACTTTTTAGAAAAATTCGGTTCGGTTCAACAAATTAAGTAGTTTTTTTTAACGGCACATACAATATAGAAATTCCTTGTAATCGGACTATCATTCAAGAAGTTCCTTCTTGAACTTAGTAAAAAGTCAAGAAACGAATATGGATCGAGCATTAGAACTTTTAAATGACAACTGCAGAGCATAAAAGGAATTAAGAATGAATATGTGCTTCAAAAGCATTTTTTGATTTGGACGATGACGAAGTTAACTCAATAAATTCCCTGGAGGACTATGTAATTACAGTTTGTTGTGCTGCACACGCTCAAAATTTAGTAGATAACGATTTTTTAGGGACGTTTAGTTTGACATTAGTACTCACATTATATGAAATCTTTGCTTATAAAAAATTCAAATTGAAATTGAACGTTTACTATCTATTAAAGATTTTTTAATTCAGAGTTCTTTAAAAAGAGCTCCACCTAATAACATTTGACAGTTCAAAATATTTTTTATTGCTGCAGCCAAAACAAATGCTTTAAAGCAACAGGATTCACAATTACTAGCAAGTGGTTTTTATTCCACTTGTTTTTCATATCGAGCAACTGTTCTGAAATATTTTGATTATTACTATACTCGTTCGATAAACGTTCTCCTATTAAGGCCTGTATCCAGCACTGCGGAAAATTCCTGCCAGGAATTTTCTATTTATTTCTTGTGTGTGTGGAACATAACTTAAACAGTGTGACCACGCACCGAAAGGGTGGAAGGTCACTCTGATCAATCAGCTGTTAAGCCCTGTTAACTATTTGAATTTAATTAAATGATACTTTGCAGTGTGTCCCGGATGGCACAAAACATCACTGCAGCATGTTGTTAAATGCATTACTTTATAATGCAATCTTCTCCAAAGTAGTATGACCTCTTGGTTGTATGCCAATCAAATGAAGTCTCATCGTCGGATACGAGATTGCCTAAAAACATCCGCATTTATATTAAGGAATTTGTCAACTCAATGGACAGATCAGTACGGATAACGTGGCTAAATACCTTTGCGTGTCTTTGAACCGACGCGTCGCGAAGCTTGACTAGGAACATGTGACTCGGGCAGTGGCTACGATTGCAGCTGCATTGGCTTCTTAAGCCTCGAAGCTGTTGATCTGGGCGATTTTGTACGGGGATCCACTGCCGTCAAGAAACTAGAGTCATCTATGTGGGGCCCCTGGCATGTGAGGCATACAACTACATACCGCGGCGTGGACGCTTCGCCATTATGCGCCCAAATTAATATGCACACAAAGGCATGCAGGTATCATGACCAATGTGCACCACTCTAATAGATTTGCCTATGATCTGGCGACACACAGATTAAGAAGGCATCTTAACGGACGACATCTCTCCGACCTTTATGTCTGTGGAAAGCATTCGTCTGGCGGCCTCATCAATTTGGCATAAGGGTGCCTTTGAAACCATCCCCTACCAATCTTTGCACGCTGATGGTTCCCTAGCCAGATGACAGCTCATAACAAACAAAATATAAAAGCATTCCCCCCAACATTTTCGCTCATCACATCCAAAATAATTGTTGGCAATATATTCCTGCGCTGCGCATCAGCTGTTCTCTCCATCCACACACGCTATCGATATGCCAACTATCGATAAGAAACCGTGGATTACGTTCATGTTGCTGGATACACAAGCAACGAAAAGGTAAACTAAAAATTCCTGCCACAGTTTTTTTTATATGAAGTTTGACAGGAATTTTTAGTTTCCGCGGTGCTGGATACCCGGCTTTATGAGCTAAGTACCAACATTGACTGCAGTACTCTAAGACCCAAGATTTCAAACTTTGTTAACTTCACATTACACATTACAGACATGCTGAAGCTCCAAAAAGAAATTCTTGATGAGAGTTTTAAATGAATCAACTTCTGATTGCGTAGAAGAGAAGTTTTTGAAAGCAGTAGAAAGCAATAATCAAATATCAATATCAAATCTGTAAATAATGTTATAGATTCCTTCTACTATTGTCCAATACATCGACAAATGTTTTAAAATTTTGGAAAGGTGAAAAAAAGAAGACTTAAAAAACATTGCGTTAACTATACTTGCTATTCCAATAACTCAGGAATCAGTTTAACCGCCCTTTTCAACAGTTTACAATCTAAGAATTATGCTTAATAATTAAAACTAAGCTGTTCTCAAAAGTTGTTAGTGTCAGCTAATGAATTTGATAATTAAAAATTGCATTATTGACATGAAGAATATTATTATAAAAATAAGTGTTGATAAATCGAATTTATTCTTCTATGTTAAAGCGAACCGAGGTTCGAACCAAAACCTTGGGTTCGGGGGTTCCGAGAACCGGTCCGCGAACCGAACCTTAGGCTTTACAACGGGTTCGAACCCCCGGACCGAACCTTCTGAAAAATTTTAGAGGTTTGCAGCCTTGATTAAAAGTGATTTGGCTACTCTTGAATGTCAATTACAGATTCTGGAGTCATATTTTCTGCAAATTCTGGAAGTGCAATCGCAAATCGAAAAACTAGATGCTCAAGATACTAGCCGTGAAGAAGTTGAAAATGTTTATATTGAAACTAAGGCAGTTATTCTCAGGCGGCTTGGCGAAAATAGGAAAGATACATCACTTGAGCAAAGTTTCTTAATTCAACAACATCCGCTAGTGGTCATCATAATCGTTTGCCTTTGCTTAAATTACCAAACTTTGATGGAAAGTACGGTGATTATACAAAATTCATCACTGCTTTCAACAACTTGGTAGATGATGACCCATTAATTTCTGCTGTTGACAAGTTCAACTATTTACTAAGCTGTCTCTCAGGCCCTGCTCTGAATGTCATTTTACCCTTTCAACTGACTGAAGAAAACTACCCTTTGGCATTAACTCAATTAAAAGAAAAGAAATATGACAAGAAAGTTCTAATTTTCGTAGAACATATAGCTAGCCTGTTCGATGTTCCGGCCATGAAAAAGTCAGACCCAGCCAGTCTCCGTGTGATCTTAGATACAGTAGCTGCACTTCGTGGATCACTGCTTTCATTAGGGAAAGAGGCAGATGTGATGAATGCCATATTAATTCACCTTGTTTTATTGAAGCTGGATTCCGATTCAAAACAGGCATATGATCGAGTTCAAGAATATGAGACATTGCCAGCCTGGGATAATTGCTACCATACGCTCAGCCGTCATTGTCAATTCTTAGGCCCGTCGCACACAGAACGCGGAGCTGAGCAGAGCTAGCGGAGCTTACGAATTTTACATACAAAATGCTCCGCTCAGCTAAGCTTTTGGTGTGCGGGCTCGCTATGTGCTCTGTGCGTTTGATTTTCCAAAGCTGATGTGCTACTCTCCGCTCCGCTGTCTGTGTGCGGTGGGCCTTAGAGAGCAATTTTAAACATATAGCCGAGCCTAAGCCAGTTGTAAAAGATCGCCCAGTCCAAAGCAAAAAGGCATTTATTGCTTCTCAAAATAGCTGCCAAAAGTGTGCAGCAACGGATCATATCCTTACAGGTTGTCCATCGTTTGCATCATTAACTGTTGCTGAAAGATATACATTTGTAAAGCAGGCTTCTTTATGTCTCAACGGTTTGCGCAAGGGTCACATGGCTTCTAAATGTTTTACGAAGTCTTGATGCCGCGTGTGCCAAGGATTGCATCATACCTCCTTACATAAAGGAACTCCGTCGAACCAAGTCACATCTTCACCCTTTGAACTACCAATTCAGTCAGTGCAAGAGCCAACCCATGCGATCTCTATGATTTTACGCCACTCACAACGCGCGTTAATCCCTACAGCAATTGTTCTGATTCGAGATAAGTTCGGCATATTTCAGCCTGCTCGAGCATTGCTCGATTCAGAAATCAATTTCGTATCAGAAGAACTCGCCAAGAGACTTCAACTTAAGTTTCAAAGACAAAATTATGAAATATCTGGTATAGGAGATGTCCGCTCGCAAATGAAATTCGCAGTAACGACTACAATTAGGTCTAGACTTTCACCCAAAGAATGGTCACTGCAGTTTGCCGTTACTAAGACAATATCTATTAGTCAGCCTGAACGTTTTATTGATGGATTGATGGATTGACTTGGCAGATCCTTTGTTCTTCAAACCTAAACGAATAGATCTGCTCATAAGCACACAGGAATTCTTTGATTTGATCACAGAAGGAAAAATTACCCTTGGTCCTGGCTTACCTTGTTTGATAAACAATGCCCTGGGTTGGATAGTAGGCGGGAAAATCAATGAAGTTTCCCGCTCAGCCCCTTATACGTGCAATATGGCACGTACCCTGAACGTAAATGATCTATTGGAAAGATTTTGGCAGATTGAAGAGTTTGTGTCTCCTGACCCTAATGAGCAGATTCTTAGTCAGGAAGAGCAGAAGTGTGAAAATCACTTTTAGGAACATACCATATTTCTGCAGTCAGGGCGCGTTCAGGTTCGACTACCATTTAAGGAGTCGCCAAAGAAGCTTGGAAAATCCTTTGAAATTGCGAAACATAGATTTCTGCAGCTTGAGCGTCGTCTAAAGCAGCGATGGCCCTTGGTGGCATCCCGGGGCCGAAAACATTTCGCTATTCTCATGTACACGACCCGAGCGCTTGCCGAAGCTGAGACCAAAAGAGCAAAAAGGCGTCATTCGCTCGACAGAGTTCGAAGCGATTAGGTCGAAGCAGATTCACAGAGCTTTATTTTCGCACACTAATACACTCTCACTTTTTGGCCTCGCTCTCGCTGGCCATCGCTGGTATAGAGCGTCAACCGATACTTAAAGAAATGTACATCAACTTTATGGATGAATATTTAGCCTTAAAGCATATGGAACCTTTGCCAGCAATTGACCCAAAGAAGCCTCATAACATAATTCATCATGGCGTCATTCGACCAGAAAGTGAGACTACCAAACTTCGTGCAGTCTTCGACGCTTCTTGCAAGACATCGTCAAACATTTCACTAAATGAAATCCTATATGTGGGTCCGTCTATCCAACAAAATCTTATATTGACATTGCTTTCATTTCGCTTATATCGCCATGCACTTACGGCCGATATTTCTAAAATGTATCGGCAGTTCATTGTAGACCCTCATGATCGGATCTATCAACTGATTCTATGGAGACGATCACCCAATGATTCGTTGGAATTATTTCAGTTAAACACTGTAACCTATGGCATGTCTTGTGCCCCATACCTTGCAATCCGCAGTCTCAAATTTATAGCAGACCACTTTAAAAAGGAATTGGAGCAGCCGTTCTTAAAGGAAATATGTACCTTGACGACCTTCTCACAAGAGCAGAAAGTGCTGAAGAGCTAGAGAAGATCATTACAGAGATTACCAATATACTCTCTAAGGCGGGACTATAGCTCGCTAAATGGAATACAAGTCTTTCAGAAGCAGATTCGGAATTTCATTTTAAACTAGACAGTAAGGAGATTACCAAAGCACTGGGCATGTCGTGGCAGCCAAAGAAGGATCTCTTTTGAACTGTACTGTCTGTTACTGCGCGCTTGTATGATATTCTTGGCCTTGTATCTCCAGTAGTTGTTCGCTGCAAAATTTTCCTTCAGGAGCTATGTATAAATGGTCTTGAATGGGATGATGTTTTTCCTGCTGATCTAGAGACTCAGTGGAAGCAGATTGAAACAGACTTACACCACCTGAACAACATTGAAATCCCAAGATTTGTAAATTCTTCATTGAATTACACATTTGAAATACACGGCTTTTCAGATGCATCTGAACGCGCATACGGATGCTGCATCTATTTGAGAGCATATATAGAAGGAGCATTCACATCATTAATCATCGCAAAATCCCGAGTTGCGCCACTTTAAGCAATCTCACTTCCTCGTTTGGAATTTTATTCTCTCTTTAAAGCGCTTCATTGGACACAGGGGTATCCCTTACCGCATTTACTGCGATAACGCCACTAATTTTGTGGGTGCTCAATCACAGTTGGCCGACTTTAAGCAGCAGTTCTTCGGACAACAAAATTCATCAAACTTGGATACCTTCAGCAGCAGCATGGGCTTTGAATTTAAGTTCATCTCTCCCCGCGTTTCTCATTTTGGTGGCTTATGGGAGGCTGCGGTTAAATCGATGAAGAGCCTTCTCGTCAAGCAGCTGCCAAGCGCCAAGCTTACCTACGAAGAATTGCAATCTGTTGCAATTGAAGCTGAAGCAGTTCTCAATTCCCGGCCAATTGCACCATTAAATGAAGACCCTAATGATGGTGAAGCGCTGACCCCAGCGCACTTGCTTATTGGGTGCTCGTTGAAAGCACTACCTGAACCAGCAGTTGAGGACAAGAGGCCATCTTATCTAACGCGGTGGCAGCAGGTGACATACCTGAAACAACGCGTTTGGGAGCTGTGGAGACGCGATTACCTACATACATTGCAGTTGCGTTCCAAATGGCTCAGCCCAGTGGCCGACATCGAATGTGGTCAGGTTGTTCTGGTTCATGAGGACAATCAACCTCCCCAAGAATGGCTATTGGGGCGTATAACCAACACTCACGCCGGCACTGACGGACGAGTCAGAGTGGCCGACGTAAGGACGAAGAAGGGAACAATTCGCCGGCCGATTTGCAAGCTAGCTCCGCTTCCAAGTCAAGAAGTTTAGTGAAAGAATCTTGGACCTTTCACCGGGCGGAGTATGTTGAAGGAGATCATCAGCCTCATTATTATGTATATAATTACTTGCTCATTCCCATTTGAATATTGTATATTGTTTATCAAGTTCTAATCATCTATCCCGCATTGTACACACACTATTACTGTAAGCCCTTAACCGCTCACGAAGAGCTTTTGTTATACATTCTCAGTTTACTTCATTGAAACCATTAAAGTTAGTTGATATTGGAGATCGAAAGCAAGCAGACGACTTCTTATTAGAGCCCTGCACGAGTGCACACTAAACAAAAAATTGTTCTATCTAGTTCAAATGAATCGTGTGTAACAGGCAACAGTATCAATGCTCACACTGTCAAAGCGAGACATTTTTCTAAACTATCTAGTGTCTGATTGGGAGTTGATGATCTACTTCGATTCGTTAACAAAGCCAGTGTGAGTGCTAGCATTAGCAAAGAAACTTAGTCTATGTATATGATAGGAAAATCACACTGAGAACACTGTTAAAACTGTTAACACTATGTACATTATTAAAACTAGCAACCAGGGTTCGTATACAACACGATAGTATTTCGTGCACTGATCAATGCATAAGCGCAGTTCAAAGCTATAGATTCCCCATGGTATCAAATCCGCTAAGTGCTTAAAAAACTGTTTTTTAAGACCAAAATCGACCGCACATAACTACAAAACCATGATTATGAAAATATTGAATTGCAATAAAAAGCATGCATAACCAATGGTAAAAATATAGTGAAGGTTGTAAAGAATGTATCAAACCACTTTCCGTGAGTGACAAATCATTAAATAGCGGAAACTTACCAAAGAGGTTCAAAAATAATAATGCCAAACAAACTTCACACCCATCCAAAAGGAAAATTGTGCAAGGATAAATGCAGAGCGCAATTAAAAGCCCGAAGGAACTCCATGGTAAAAAACCGCAAAGTGCTTAAGAAACAGACCTGCAAGGCGACAAATGACATCTTAATAATCATGTTTATGACAATACTGAACCGCGATAATTACCACGGATAACCAATGGTAAAGAATACAGTCAAGGTCGTAAAGAATGTTTCAAACCACTATCCGGGACTGCCAAATCATGAAATCGCGGAAAATTACCAAAGAGGTTCAAAAATATTAATAATGCCAAACAAACATCAAAGCCATCCAAGAGGAAAATTCTGCAAGGAAAAAGCGTATAAGCGCAATTAAAAGCTGAAGGAACTCCATGGTAAAAAACCGCTAAGTGCTTAAGAAACAGAATTGCAAGGCGACTAATGACCACACACTTATATATTCATGATTATGACAATACTGAACCGCGATGAAAACCATGGATGACCAATGGTAAAGAATATAGTCAAGGCCATAATGAATGTTTTAAACCACTTTCCGTGGCTGACTTAATAGTAAATCCTAAAAAAATACTAAGGAGTTACAGCTGTTATTCTTTTGAATATCATGTTTGATGTACGCTCTGTAACTATTATCGCATCATCTAACTGCAAGTCGAAAGCCATTAGCATTGTACCTTAAAATAATATAATGCAACGTTATGCATATATAGGATTTTTTGGAAAAAAACTATCCGCCCACGCGTCCATTGCATATCCATTACCTTTTATTAAGGACCACTCGGGAAATAGAGTTCATTTTTATAAAGATCCGCAACACCGTTGTTGGATGGGGAAGCAGTTGGTTGACGTTAACATTAGGTCCAAACGATTTCCTAATTCAGGGGCAAGCGATATGAGGACTTTAATACCATAATCGCTTATGACACTGAATGGCCGACAATTTGGAACGACCCACTTCATCACAGTTGACCGTTGTGACCGATGATTTTGAAGAACCGATTGCATTTAAGTCAAACTTAATTCGACGTAGACCCATAATATTTAAAACCACTTAAGCCAACCAAATACGCCCGACACCTTGATTCTACCGTGTTCTCTGCTAATGCTATGTAGACCACTACTTATATTGGCTCTAATTTCAGCTGTTATTCCAGATAGTGGCGGACGCTATGGTACATATTTATAAATCAAATAAACTAATATATGTTCTAGTTTACTATTTTCATGTGCAATTTTAAACTTATTATAAACTTATATTACAAGAACTGTTCTCCATTTTTTTAAAATAACAAAACTAGTAGGCAAATTATAACGAAATCAACACTGTTAACACGAACTGAAACTAGTGTGAGACCGAGACATACGAGATGACAAGAATCACATGGCAGGTTAACTTTGACTCAATGAATCTTTGAATTAAAATGAAATTAAATAATTCAATAAGAGCTGTTTCGTTTCGACATATGAATCGGTTTGATAGTGTTCACAGTGTGATTGCCTACTGTTAACATGATTTAGTGTGAGCTTGTGCAGGGCTCTACTTCTTATGTTTCCAATTGACTCTGCACAAGGCAGAGTCCGAATATTGCAACTCAACACTCTGCACAAGGGCAGAGTCCTAACAATTTTTATAATAACGAGAGCGTAACCGACTTCGATATACCCGTTACTCATGAAAAAACATGTTTAACAGTGTTCCTGCGTTCCTTAGTGTGACCATCCAAAAAGTATGCAACATTTTTTTAGGGTGGTAGCGGGGAGGGCTTGACTCACTTTTTTGCTTATAACTTGAGAACCGTTCATCCGATCTTTATCATTCTTTAGGCAAATCGATTCATTTTGCTAATTTCTAACTATCTCTATAATGTACAAAACCTCTATCTTTAAAAGTGTAGGAGATATAACTTTTTTCCAAATTGCGGGGGCGGGAGGGGCGTGGCCAAAATTTGAAACAAACTTGACCTGCGTGCAGATGAAAGAAGCTTTTGTCCCAAACATGTCAAATCTCTATCTCTTACCATCTCTGAGATCTAGGTGTTCATACAGACAGACGGACGGACGGACGGACGGACAGACGGACAAGGCTAAATCGACTCGGCTGTTGATGCTGATCAAGAATATATATACTTTACTAGCAAAAACCCCGTCGCGCTTCGCTGCGCCTTTAACAGTATAGAACCAATTTTCGAATCAGTTTGAAGTCAATCGTGAGAGTCAAATATTTACCACATTTGAAAATATTCCTTTTTGTTTTCTCTGGAGAGCCCCGAAATCTAATCATGAAATCAACGTTTTACTGCTTTGCTTTTTCACCGTTACGACTTTGCTGCTGCGTTCTTCACTCCCCATCCACTTCTTACACAACTTCCATCCGTTTCGCACCCACATCCCTCTCACTTCCCGCCCACATCCCATCCACTTCCCACCCACTCTTCACCCAATTACCACCCACCCACTTTCCACCCACATCCCGCCCACATCCCTTCCACATCCCATCCCTCCCACTTCCCGCCCACATCCCTCCCCCCCCCCCCCCATCCCCTCCCACTTCCTGCGCACATCCCATCCACTTCCCACCCACTTCCTCCCAGTTCCCACCCACATCCCTTTCACATCCCTTCCACATCCCTTCCACATACCACCCACATCCCACCCACCTATCACCCAATTCCCGCCCAGATCCAATCCACTTCTCACCCACATCCCTCCCACTTCCCGCCCACCATCCCCCCCCCACCCCTTCCATCCCACACCCCCCCATCCCTCCCACATCCACCCCCCCCCCCACTTCCCCCACCTCCCACCCACACCTCCCACCCACATCCCTCCCACTTCGCGCCCACTACACACCCACCCCCCGCCCCACTTCCCACCCACCTATTTTCCCACTATCTCCCACTTCCCAGTGGGCCATCCCCCAACATCAGTTCCTAATTATTTAGTATTCCATCCTTACAAACAGAGTTTCAAGTCAATCGGATGAAAAATAGTGTTTTGCATGAAGAGTTTTCGTCAACATCGGAAAATCACATCTTAATTTATTTCACTTACTATTCTCACAAACCGAGTTTCAAACCAATCAGGTGAAAAATAGTTTTTTCCATGCAGAATTTTCCGGCCATTTTCCTCGTGGGCGGATTTTCCAAAATTGGGAAAACACGTGTCGAATATTTTGCGTACTATACTTGCAAACCAAGTTTCAAGTCGATCGGATGAAAAAAAAAATGAATACCAAACAAACTTTTCCGACGCTTTTCCGCTTTTGAATTGTTGAATTTTCATATACATCTTTGAAAATGAGTTTGAATCTGATCGGATAATAAACAAAAAAGTTTCATACAACAGTTTTCCGTGAATTTTCCGACTTTGGGGATTGATTTTCCAAAATTTGAAAGTCTATTTTTTATGTTTTAGAATGTGTAATTTTGAAAATGAGTTTGGAGCTAATCGCTGGCAACTAAAGTTTCGCCCATACAACCTTGTCCACCCAATTTCCACCCAGGGGGGGTGGACCCAATTTTCCGGAAGATTGGTATGCAGTTGTTGTTGAATTTGTATATAGATCTTTGAAAATAAGTTTGAACTTGATCGGATGAAAAACAAAAAAATTTCATACAACAGTTTTCCGCGAATTTTCCGACTTCATGGATAGATTTTCCAAAATTTTAAAGTCATGTTTCCTATATTTTATTATGTGTAACTTTGAAAATAAGTTTGGAGCAAATCGCTGGCAACTAAAGTTTCGCCCATACAACCTTGACCACCCTTTTTCCACCCAGGGGGGTGAATTTTCCGGAAGATTTTTATGCAGTTGTTGTTGAATTTTCATATAGATCTTTGAAAATGAGTTTGAACTTGATCGGATGAAAAACAAAAAAGTTTCATACAACAGTTTTCCGCGAATTTTCCACATTTCCCGAAAGAATTTTCCAAAATCCGTTCTTAGTACTCACTTTCAGCATAAGATAAAACTACTGTGAAAATGTCATCTTCCTATCTTTTATGGTTTAGGCTGTGCGACGGTCACCAGTCAGTCAGTCAGTCAATTAGTCAGGTTGAACTCTTTTATATATATAGATACTAGCAAATAACCCGACGCGCTTCGCTGCGCCTTTAACAGTATTCTCTTTGCTGATGGGTTTTCCCTCCAACTTCCACCCCCATACCTCCCATCCACTCTTCATCCCATTCCACCCAGTTCCCACTCACTTTCCGCCACCATTCCGCCCACATCCCTCCCACTTCCCTCCCACTTCCCTACCACTTACCTCCCGTTTCCCGCCCACATTCCTCCCACTTCCCGCCTACATCCCATCCACATCCCTCCCACTTTCCACCTACAGTCCACCCACATCCCACCCACTTTACACCCAATTTCCCTCAGTTCCCACTCACTTTCCACCAACTTTCCGCCCACATCCCGCCCACTTCCCACCCACATCCCACCTGCATCCCACCTACTTCCCGCCCACATCCCACACACTTCGCATCTGCATACCACTCACATCCCACCCACATTCCTTTCCATATTTCGTATTCCATCCCTACAAACCGAGTTTCAAGTCAAACGGATGAAAAATAGTTGTTTTTATGCAGAATTTTCAGGGAATTTTCCGACCGTCAGGTCGAATTTTCCAACTTCGAAAAATCACATTTCGAAATATTTCGTATTCTATCCCCACAAACCGAGTTTTAAGCCAATCAAATGAAAAGTAGCTATTTTGCATGTAGAATTTTCCGGGCATTTTCACGCCAACGCGGATTTTCCGACATATCACATTTTAAATTATTTCGAATTCTGTCCCTACAAACCGAGTTTCAAGCCAATCAGTGAAAAATTATTTTTAATGCAGAATTTTCCGGGAGTTTTCCGACCGTTGGGTCAAAATTTTCACCATCAGAAAATCACATTTAAATTTACTTCGTATTCTGTCTTTACAAACCGAGTTTCAAGCCAATCGGGCGAAAAATAATTTTTTTCATGCAGAATTTTCCGGGAATTTTCCGACCGTTGGGTCAAATTTTCCAACATCAGAAAATCACATTTCAATTTACTTTGTATTCTGTCCTTACAAACCGAGTTTCAAGCCAATCGGATGAAAAAAAGCTATTTTGCATGTAGAATTTTCCGGGCATTTTTACGCCAACGCGGATTTTCCGACATATCACATTTCAAATTATTTAGAATTCTGTCCCTGTGGTCGTTCAGAACTTCTAGTCATAGATCTTCTGGACCTAATGGGGGCGTATGTGGTCAGGTAAAGCTGCTGATCGGTCCAACTTGGCGAACCCAGCGTGATCCTGGCTTACTACGTCCCAAGTCGACTCACACCTCCTCGTGGTGACCACCGGAAGCAGTGGCAATGCACCCGCATTTGCTGCTGACTAACGTGAGCGGCGACCCGCCCTTCCCTACAGGGTATAATATATAGGGTTAGTGCGTCGGGTTTGGTACCCACCACCGTAAAAAATCTCCACCAATGAAAACTGCGACTACAATGCCTCGGATACGGACCCCCCCTGACGACGACTCACGCAAACGTTTTAAGGACCACGATTTGAGGATATGCACCTGGAATGTACGCACCCTCAACGGAGAGGGTGATGATATCGACTTGGTGAAAGTCCTCAAAAAATACTCATCGGACGTTACTGCACTCCAAGAAATGCGATGGATTGGATATGGGAAAAAGATAATAGCGCTACCAAAAGAGAAGAAAAAACCGAAACCACCTCCCTGGGAGATATACTACAGCGGGCATGTTTCCAAGCACGAGTTTGGGTGCGGCTTTGCAGTGAGTGATAGACTACTCCACTCAGTCATCAGCTTTACACCAGTTGATGAGCGGCTTGCCGCGCTTAGACTTAAGGCAAAATATTTTAATATTAGTCTTATCTGTGCACACGCGCCAACAGAAGACAAGGACACCTCGACAAAAGACGAATTCTATGAGCGCCTGGAACAACTATACGAGCGCTGCCCCGATCACGACATAAAGATCGTGCTAGGCGATTTTAACGCGAAAATCGGGAGAGAAGGAGTCTTTGGTTCGACAGTCGGACGATTTAGCCTTCATGAAACAACCTCCGGTAACGGAGAGAGGCTAATAGACTTTGCTGCAGGCCGGAACATGGTCATAAGTAGTACGAGATTTGAACACCTCGACATCCATAAGGCGACCTGGAAGTCCCCTGATCAACGAACACGAAACCAGATTGATCACGTTGTGATCGACGGAAGGCACTCATCGAGTGTACTAGACGTGCGTGCGATTCGAGGAGCCAACCAGAGAACGGCTTCATTCGATTGCAAATCGCTCACACATTAATCAATACACGAATAAACTGGCTTTGCGATCAATGCATCGAGCTTGCATACTCATCATGCTCGCCCTTGAGTTTAATTCAACTCAATTGTTGGCACTCTGAGTATAATCAAGCTCGCTTCATTCCACTCAGCTCGGGTGATTAAATCGCTTAGCTCAATGATGATTATTCTGAGCGAACGAAAATCATCTCGTACGAATAAACTCGTGCAATGACACATATGCTAAATACGCATATGTATGTGACCATTGCGTCACCGGTGTTTTGTTGTTGTCGCGCTCTGACCTGCAACAACAACATCATATGTGTCTCTCCTCTCTCTCTCCTATGTCTCTCGCATGGCGTTGGCCTGAGTTTTGTTCGATCGAACACACAAGTGTCGCGTCAAAAAATTCTAGTTCAACCGTTCGATGCGATTGCGGTATGAGTTGAGTGTGTTAGAATGAAAATTTTTGTTCGATGAATAAGTATGAACAAAAACGTTGGATCAAAAAGCTCTGGCTCAACCGCTCGATACGATTGCGGTTTGAGTTGAGTTGAGTTGAGTTTAGAGTTTTGTGAGATGAATAATTGTGAGTAAGAATTTTTGTGCATGACGCAATCAAGAAAAAAGTGATTTTTGCAGTTCTCTGGAGCCAACATAGACTCGGATCACTGCAACCAGCCAAGGTACGCACGCGGCTCAGTGTGGCAAATGCCTCACGCTCTGGCACACGTCGAAAGCTAAACGTCGAGAAGCTGCAATCACAAGGGACCTCTGAAGCCTACAAAGCCAAACTCGCCCAACTGCTCAGGGAAACCTCCCCATCTTCTTCCGATATATGCGAACAGTGGAATCGTATATCACACTCTATGAGTACGGCTGCCAATGAGATACTCGGGTACTCCGAGTCCCCTCGAAGTCGGACTTGGTACGATGAGGAGTGCCGACTTGCTACTGCAGAAAAAGACGCAGCCTACAGGAGAACTCTGCAGTCGGGAGCAACGCGGGCTGTTACGGAGCGATATCGGGAGAAAAAGAAAGAGCGGAAGCGCCTCTTTAGAAGGAAAAAGAGCGAGCAGGAAAGGCGCATGCGCGAGTAAGTCGAGATGTTATTCGGCATGAGTGAGACTCGAAAATTTTACCAAAAAATTATGCAATTAACAGAAGGTTTTAAGCCCAGAGTCGCACAATGCAAAGACGAACACGGGAATCTGGTCACCGATCCGCAAGTGGTGCTTAACAAATGGAGAAGCTACTTCTCCAACCTACTGGGAGGCGATGACGAACATGATGCCGCCTCTAGAGAAGTAGCGATGCCACCAATCGACAACATAGAGATAGACCCGCCGACCCAACAGGAAGTCTGCTTAGCCATACAAAGGCTAAAGAACAATAAATCACCTGGCGCTGATGAGCTGCCCGCTGAATTGTTCAAGGCTGGAGGGGAAGAATTGGTAAGGTGCATGCACCAACTTCTTTGCCGTATATGGGTTGACGAAAGCATGCCCGACGATTGGAATTTAAGTGTTCTATGCCCAATCTTTAAAAAAGGAGACCCTGCAGTTTGCGCCAACTACCGCGGGATCAGTCTCCTTCCCATTGCATATAAGGTTCTGTCGCGCATTATTTGTGAACGTCTTAAGCCGCTTATAAACACACTGATTGGACCTTATCAGTGTGGCTTTAGACCTGGTAAATCCACCACAGACGAGATATTCACGTTACGACAAATCCTGGAGAAGACCTATGAGAGAGGCATCAACACACACCATCTATTTGTTGATTATAAATCAGCCTTCGACACGCCGATAAGGTCAAGGTTTTTTGAAGCCTTGTCTACCCTTGGTATACCAGCAAAGTACGTCCGTCTTTGCATGATGACGTTGAGAAGTACACAAAGCTCCGTCAAAATAGGAAAGAACCTTTCCGAACCATTTGATACCAAGAGAGGTTTTAGGCAGGGCGATACCTTATCGTGCGACTTCTTCAATCTACTGATGGAATATATACTGCGCCGGTGCCCACATGCCAACAGAACGGGCGCCTTTATTTATAAAGATCTAATGCTACTCGCATATGCCGATGATATCGACATCATCGGCAAAAACGAACGGGCGGTAAGCAGGGCGTTTTCAGAGATTGAGAGGCAGTCAGAACTGATGGGTCTAGCGGTGAATGAGGACAAGACGAAATACCTTGTATCCGCGGACAAAAAGTCCTTGCGTCTTGGACAATTTGTTACAATGGGAGAATACAACTTTAAAGTTGTTGAGGATTTTGTTTACCTCGGAACGACGATAACCAGCGACAACAACATCAGTCTGGAAATCCGACGAAGGATCACTCTTGCAAACCGATGCTTCTACGGGCTAAGTAGAGAGCTCAAGAGCAGAGACCTCAAGCGAAGAACAAAATTAGCCCTATACAAGTCGCTTATCATCCCAGTCCTGCAATACGGCGCAGAAGCATGGACAATGACAGCAGCGGATGAAGCGGCGATTGGCGTGTTTGAACGAAAGATTCTTCGGAGGATTTATGGACCTTTAAAAGCTGGCGATGTTTTCCGCATTCGAAATAATGACGAACTGTATGAGCTCTATGGGGACACCTGTCTGGTCAAGCGCATAAAGCAACAGCGGCTGCGCTGGTTAGGACATGTCACCAGGATGGACGAAGAAGCTCCAGTAAGGAAAGCTTATTATTCGAAGGCGGCTGACTACGGAGGAAGAGGCAGGCGGGGGAGACCTCGACTGAGATGGGATGACCAGGTTCGGGCAGACCTTGCCAAGCTTGGTTTGACCAATTGGTCCCAGCTCGCACGGAGCAGAAGCGACTGGCGGACATTGTTGGCAGCGGCCGAGACCGTCGAACGGTTGTGATGCATGCATCAGGCCAATCAAGAAGAAGAAGTCCCTACAAACCGAGTTCCAAGCGAATCGGGTGAAAAATTATTTTTTAATGCAGAATTTTCCGGGAGTTTTCCGACCGTTGGGTCAAAATTTTCAACATCAGAAAATCACATTTCAATTTAGTTCGTATTCTGTCTTTACAAACCGAGTTTCAAGCCAATCGGACGAAAAATAGTTTTTTTCATGCAGAATTTTCCGGGAATTTTCCGACCGTTGGGTCAAATTTTCCAACATCAGAAAATCACATTTCAATTTACTTTGAATTCTGTCCTTACAAACCGAGTTTCAAGCCAATCGGATGAAAAATAGCAATTTTGCATGTAGAATTTTCCGGGCATTTTCACGCCAACGCGGATTTTCCGACAAATCACATTTTAAATTATTTCGAATTCTGTCCCTACAAACCGAGTTTCAAGCCAATCGGGTGAAAAATCATTTTTCATGCAGAATTTTCCGGGAGTTTTCCGACCGTTGGGTCAAATTTTCCAACATCAGAAAATCACATTTCAATTTACTTTGTATTCTGTCCTTACAAACCGAGTTTCAAGCCAATCGGATGAAAAAAAGCTATTTTGCATGTAGAATTTTCCGGGCATTTTCACGCCAACGCGGATTTTCCGATATATCACATTTTAAATTATTTCGAATTCTGTCCCTACAAACCGATTTTCAAGCCAATCGTGTGAAAAATAGTTTTTTTCATGCAGAATTTTCCGGGAATTTTCCGACCGTTGGGTCAAATTTTCCAACATCAGAAAATCACATTTCAATTTACTTTGTATTCTGTCCTTACAAACCGAGTTTCAAGCCAATCGGATGAAAAATAGTTTTTTTCATGCAGAATTTTCCAGCAATTTTCCGACCTACTTCGGAAAATCACATTTTAAATTATTTCGAATTCTATCCTTACAAACCGAGTTTGAAGCCAATCGGATGAAAAATAGTTTTTTTCATGCAGAATTTTCCGGCCATTTTCCTCGTGGGCGGATTTTCCAAAATCGGAAAATCACATTTCAAACTATTTCGTATTCTGTCCTTACAAACCGAGTTTCAAGCCAATCGGATGAAAAATAGTTTTATTCATGCAGAAATTTTTCGGGAGTTTTCTGACCGTTGGGTCAAATTTTCCAACATCGGAAAGTCTCACTTCAAACTATTTCATATTCTATCCTTACAAACCGAGTTTGAAGCCAATCGGATGAAAAATAGTTTTTTTCATTCAGAATTTTCCGGCCAATTTCCTCGTGGGCGGATTTTCCAAAATCGGGAAAACACGTGTCGAATTATTTCGCGTACTATGCTTACAAACCAAGTTTCAAGTCAATCGCATGAAAAATAACATTTTTCCCGTACAAACTTTTCCGACGCTTTTCCGACTTTTCCGGGTGGAATTTTCCAAAACCCCGTCTTAGTACGCACTTTCACCACTAACAGAAACTCCTGTCCAAATTTCATCTTTCTATCTCTTACCGTTTGGGCTGTGCGATGATTGCCAATCAGTCAGTCAGTCAGTCAGTCAGTCAGGACACTCTCTTTTATATTTATAGAGATGGTCGGAAATGATTCCTTCTGCCTGTTACATACATTTGCACGACTTTAGTATACCCTTTTTACTCTACGAGTAACGGGTATAAAAATTGTTTGACAATTTTTATTTTTAATTTTTATGAATAAAAATTGTTTGTTAATTTTTTTTAAAAATTAAAAATTAAATTAATTTTTATTTTAAAAATTATAAAGGGTTTTTTTCAAACAAATTTTTATATAAAAATAAAAAAAATATAAATTAAAAATAATTTTTTCGATAAAAATTGGATATATAAATTTATGGCCATTTTAAACAGCTGACCCAAAAAAATTAATTCTGGTGCCTCCCCCGGTCATATACGTATTTAAATTTAAATAAATTTTTATAATTGTTTTTTTTTTCCCCATAACTGTTATTTGCAGTCCCTGATGTTTTTACAACACTAGTGCACAGTATGTCATGTTATGTTAGTCCAATAAGGTGAGAAACGTCACTTTACCATCATCCCTCTCTTCCCGTATATCCTCAACAACTTTTAGAATAGCTGTGGTGCAGCTTCTATTCTTTCTAAAACCGGAATGCTTATAGTTCAATATCAAGTTGTTGGTCATAAATTGCCGGATTTGATCTGACATTAGGTGCTCAAGAATCTTTGACGAATGTTGTCCTTGAGCTCTTCTACGGTCCTTGGCTTGTTAACGTAAACCTTTGACTTCAAATATTCCCACAAGAAGAAGTCAGGCGGCGTCAAGTCGGGCGAACGCGGTGGCCAGTCCAAATCACCACTTTTCGACATCAAACGGCCCGGAAACAATTTCTTCAGAAAATCGATTGTTATGCGACTTGTGTGCGGTGGAGCGCCGTCTTGTTGAAACCAGAACTGCCTCATACGCTTTCGACGAATAATCGGCATCACAAAATTGGTCATCATGTCGCGATAACGCTCCTGGTTGATGGTAACAGCATGGCCATTTTCATTTTGGAAGAAAAACGGCCCAATGACCGTTTTCGCACTAACGGCGCACCAAACTGTGACTTTTTCGTCATGAAGAGACCCTTCTTGAATCTCCTGAGGATTTTCAGTGGCGTAAATACGGCAATTTTGCTCATTTACGGTCCTATTCCATGTGAAATGTGAAATTTTTTAAAAGCACGTTGAGTTTTCACAATTGACTTGTTCTGTTGAATGTAAATTTCAACTATTTCAGAGCGCTCGCGTGGCATGTATTGTTCCATGGTAAAAATCTGCTTGGACTGACGCTTCAAACGCGGTATGTCATTAAGCGATCTGACATCTCTGTCAAAAGTTATGGCGTTGCCAGATGGGTTCGTCGAATATGGACAACTCTGTATTATTATAATTTTACAGGTTTATTTTGATGTTAATGCAAGAACGTCATATCGCAGTTGTCCTGCAGTCGATATTGAGCAAACATACATCGGTGTTCAGTTAAAACATCATATCTTCATGTTTCAGTATTTAAGTAAGTGAGCGATATCTCCCACAGTTTTGCATATAGAGGATTCGTACCTCCTAGAAATAGTTAGTCATAACCAATATGTATCGATTTGTATCGATAAAGATCATCCATTCTTAAGTTATAAGCAAATAAGTGAATCACCCCCGCAGACAGACAGATGCTTTGTGATTTTGAACTCCCTTAGCCCTACGCCCTTTACGTTGCGCCTTGGGAGCTGGTGAAGCTGGTTTTTCCCTTCATCCACGAGCAGCTCCAAGTAGGGTTGTCGAAAATACTATCGATATATCGAAATATCGATATTTGTGTCCAAAATGAAGAATATCATTATCGAATATTTTTCGGAGGCGATATATCGGATATCGAATATTTTTGGTGATATTTTTCGGTGATATTTTTGTTTTAGCGTTCGGTCACACTGTTGTGAATAACTGTTTTGTGTGCGCTGGACATTAAACAAAATGTTTAAAAGTTATTTTAATAAAGTTGATGCACAGAAATCGGAGTGCAAATTGTGCAATAAAGTTTAAGGGACCAGTGGAAACTTAACAAATATAAAAGCGCATTTAAAAGCAAGGCATGGAGATGTTTGGCAGAAATGCAACTTATCAACGACAAATGTAAGTATATCATTTGTATCATCATGTATATCATTTTGAATTCTGGGAATTTGTGTTCTTGGTGTGTGGAATTGGCATCAATTTATGAATTTTTTATATTGCGGCTGCACATTAAATGTACTGGTATTGAACATAAATTAATATGTGCTTGCTTGTATATACATAAATACAGGCATAAACAGGCTCGGACTTGTTCAATCTCGGTAAGCTCTAATGTAAATCTATAATTTT
>JAEIFU010003090.1:0-33112 GCA_018904235.1 Lordiphosa stackelbergi
ATTCTTTTAAAATTTGTTTAGAGCTTTCAAATCGATTGAAAAACCGGTGTTATGAGAGCTTAAGTGGAGGCAACTTCCTTAAAAATCGTAAAAACCGTTTATCGATAATATCTCGATAACGCGGTCGATAGAATATTTTTAAATGGCGATTTTCGTGATCAGCGGGTCAATTTACTCAGAAAAAAGTTGGTTTGGCTCATTGGGGGAAAATCGACTCCCCACATTTTGTCGAGCAGTGCATTAGGATTAACACATCAAGAGAACCCAAAAAAAGAAAATTAAAAAAATTTTCTTTGGGTGAGAAAATTTCTAACGGTGTAATTTAGTTTTTTCAAAATTACGATAAAAATTGAAACAATAAAATTTCTTCGATACTCTTGATAGCAGTCTATACCAAAAAATTTGACAATAAAATTATGTATTAACGATTGAAAGATAATTTTATTAGCTTTAATTTAGCTTTGGTAATTGAGATATTTGAAATTAAGTAAAAATGTAAAAGCTCGAAATCTGTTCTACTGTGAAGTTTTAACGCTCCATATTCGGATTCGGATATAAGAGGATACACTTCTTATAGGTGCTTCATCTAGGTTATTTTTTATAGTGCGAAATATTTTACCCCAAGCATACTCCCTTACAGCTAGACACTTGTCTTCTATCTGACGCTAAAACTTTCATTACCCACTCTTCGAGGACAAAAAAATAGCCCAAGCTCTCACCAACCCTTCTGCTCACATATGGCATGTGAAACACCTTCGACAAAACGATTGATTGGCGGTAACAAATGTATTAGAAACTTTCTCTGTATAATTTCCGCGTTTACCGTCGGACACGGGGCACACACAAGAAGAAGCACAAGCATAGCCGTAGCATTCAGTTCAAATTGCACTTCCGTGCGAAAAATTGTTTATCGAAAACTTTCATTTTGATTCGGTACAATGGAACGCCGTTCGCACCCGCCTCCCATTTGGCTTAAACCGACGATAAAGTTTTTGTACCTATTGTCATTTTATTGATTTGTTATAAATTTCACACATTCGCACGCGCACTCGCCGCACCACACCACGCACACAGGCGCTTATCTTTTCATGCGCTTCTATTAAATGTAAATGGCTGGAAAATTTCTGCACTGCCCCGCCTACGCACGCACAACCCTTTCTCAGGTTATCTGCGATTTTTCAATGAGATTTCTATCATTTTAAATTCCATTTTATGGCCGTTGAAATAAATGGCACTAGTAGAAGGAGCGAAAATTGAGATGTTAAAATAAATGGGTACGGGCGAATTCTTCTATGCTCGATGCTTATTGATTTTCTAGTCGGAACATTTTTCCTTAAACGTTTAAAATGCCCGGCAATTTCACTTTTCTTGTTGTGAAAATGGTTCACAATTAACTCGCAATTTAATGACGTGCCGCAAATATTAACACGAAATCCGCCCCTTCTTGGGAATCCACTGCAGCTGTTGACAGCGTCCAGTTTTTCCAAGTCAAAAGTTACCAAGTTACCAAATCTCAGCTTCAACGGCTGCTCGCTAATTAACCGAGACGTGAAAATTTTTGCTTATTATTTCCTCAAATTTTTACGACTTCCCTTAAATGCATGGTTGGGGGTGGAAAATCCCATTGGGAAAGATATTTTATATGGGGTGCAACATTTTGAAATTAGTATCTCAAAAATTATGGTTATTATTCGACATTATCAAAAGTGAGTTTTAATTAAGCAATACTCAAAGTTTTTGTCATTCCAAAGAGAATTTTCTTCCGCTTGGAGTTCGTGCGCCTGGCCAACATTCTCGGAGCGGCAGTGTAATTTTTGACGACAGCCTAAAAGTATGCCGTGAAAAGTGTGCGTTTGACAGGCGTGGCAAATTTTGGAAAACATATTTATGGCTGATTTTTTTTAGCTGGTGAATTTTTAATGTTTGCCAAATGAAATAATATAATTATAAATTAATTTAAGTATTTGTTTCAAATATTTGCCTGATTTATTATTCTCACATTATTTGATGAACTGCTGGGAAAGCTTGATGATTGTCAATATTTGCATTATTGCATATTAATCATCCACTGCCCTACCCACTCCCTTGACTCCTCTTCAGCCACAAACTTGATTGAGCAATTTGTAAAATTGCCCATGACGCGCTGCAAGTAACACACTGGAAAAAGATTCGTATAGAAAGAATCAATATTTGTGATCAGCACGACGAGCGGGGCTTAAAGAGATACTTTGCCGCAACTAGTGTATTATTTGAAATCTTACAATGTACGCCATAAGGCAAATTCTTATATAAAATGTTGTAAAAGCGAGTAAGAAAGTCGGTCAAACACGACTGTTATACACTCTTTACCTGCAGTTGCAGCGCTGGGTCAGCGAACACTGTTTTGCAGCTAGTAAAAAAAGTTTTAAATAAAGGATTTAAATGTTTTTCGTACAATTTTATTTTTCCTTTGAACAATGCTTGCTTTAGTGGATTCACAATTAAATTTTCAAATTGACCAATAAATTTCGCGCTATCTTAATCATTACTTCGACAAATCGGTAACTATAGTTATTAGTGGGGTTGTGAGCCACTCGAATGTGGGCCACAAAAAATATATTTAAACTTTTGATCTCACTTCTTAACCCCAATCGTCTCGACCCGCCAGACTCGACTTTTTCAAAAAAGTTTTTATACACTTGAAAAGTGTATTATAATTTTGCCCAGAAGTTTGCAACGCATAGAAGGAATCATCTCCGACCACATAAAGTATATATATTCTTGATCAGCATGACGAGCTGAGTCGATTAAGCTTTGTCCGTCCGTCTGTCGTCGTCCGTCTGTCCCCGTCCGTCTGTCCGTCTGTCTGTTTCTACGCGAACTAGTCCCTCAGTTTTGGAGCTATCGAGCTGAAATTTTGCACAGAGTCTTCTTTTTACTGCACGCTGCTAATATGTCGGAACCGACCGGATCAGATGACTACTTCTTGTAGCTGCCATACAAATGTTCGTTCGGAAAATGGGTATTAGTAGGAAAAACTGGTTTGTTCTCAATATTACTGCTCTCAAACACGGTCAGGGGTAATATTTATTGCATTTAAGCTGACCTTCGAGGTTTGGTCGAAGTCGCTAACCGTTGAGACAAGCTATTTCAAGTGTATCAAAACTTCAGTACAGACGAAGTTAGCTTTGCCTTTCTCGTTTTTTTTAATTTTTGACTTGTGAATATTATACAAAATATTTTCGTAATGACAAAAGTAAGTATGAGGGAAATATCTTTGGTCAATTGCCATTTTGATAGAAATATGTTTTTTTTGTAACAATTTCTTTTTGGTTATGTGACGTCACCAAAAAAAAATAGAGACAATGGGGTTGTGAGCCACTTTGAAAAAAGTCGGTTTTGACTTTCAAAGAGAATATTGCAATGACGCGCAATAAAACAGAGGAAAAACTCTCCAAAGAAGTAAAAAAAACATTAAAAAAGGCAAACAAAAGAACAGCCACAAGCAAAAAGTGCTCGTATATAAAAGAAAACAAGCCTGATGCCGTCAATCAATTTCCACTCTTCATTGATATTTCTTAATTCAGAATACGAGAAAAATTTTTCATTTTTTCATTAAATAAAGAATAATGGCTTAAAAACACGAATTTTGAACTTTTAGATGGGTTGCTCACAACCCCCCACAAATTTTCGAAATGTCAAAAAATTACTTTTTTTTCAATGTGAAATAAAAAATAACAAAATTTTATTTTTTAAAACTAGTGATAAGGAAAGTTTTGTGCATCTTTTACCTAAAATACAAAATTTACAGAACGAAAAATATTGATTTTTGGCGTAGTTTTGTTAAAACAGGAGGCAAAAGGTTAATTCGTCTTTGTCGAAGTTTTTATATGCATATGTTTTAATACATCAGAGTTTAAGAACGCCAGCATTGAAACAAACTATTTTTCTAAATAAAACCCACTTTTCGACCGATAGTTCCTATGACAGCTATAGAATATAGTCATCCGATTTTGACCAAAACTTCCAAATCTTTGTAAAAGCGCATAATATTAATAATCGCTAAAGTGAGACACGTTAACATTAAAAACAAAAAATTTTTCTCACAAAGACCCACTTTTCGACCGATAGTTCCTATGGCAGCTATAAGATATAGTCATCCGATTTTGACAAAAACTTCCAAATCTGTGTAAAAGCGTATAATATTAATAATCGCTGAAGTGAGACACGTTAACATTAAAAACAAAAAAAATTTTTCTTATAAAAACCCACTTTTCGACCGATAGTTCCTATGGCAGCTATAAGATATAGTCATCCGATTTTGAGAAAAACTTCCAAATCTATGTGAAAGCGTATAATATTAATAATCGCTGAAGTGAGACACGTTAACAAATAAAAACAAAAAAATTTTTCTTACAAAAACCCACTTTTCGACCGATAGTTCCTATGGCAGCTATAAGATATAGTCATCCGATCCGGTCGGTTCCGACATATTAGCAGTGTGCAGTAAAAAGAAGACTCTGTGCAAAGTTTCAGCTCGATAGCTTTAAAACTGAGAGACTAGTTTGCGTAGAAACAGACAGACAGACGGACAGACAGACGGACGGACAAAGCTCAATCGACTCAGCTCGTCACCCTGATCAAGAATATATATAGTTTATAGGGTCGGAAATGAATATTTCTATGCGTTGCAAACTTCTGGGCAAAATTATAATACCCTTTGCAAGGGTATAAAAACAAAACTATGATCACAACCCCCCACTGTCCCCTAGTAAATATTTTTAGAGAGGACTTGACAAAAATTGAAACAAAAAACAAGTAAGACCGTTGCAGTCGAGTAGCCCGACTTCAATATACCCTGTACAATTGACAACGAGAGCGTAAGTTAAAGTCGGCTCTAACCGACTTCGATAAACCCGTTAGTCATGAAAAAACATGTTTAATAGTGCTCCTGCGTTCCTTAGGGTGACCATCCGAAAAGTATGCAACATTTTTATTGGGGTGGGTGGGGTGTTGGCGGGGGGCTTGGTTCGCTTTTTTGCTCATAACTTCTGAACCGTTCATCCGATTTTTATCATTTCTTCTGCAAATCGATTTATTTTGCTAATTACTAACTATCTCTAGAAAATACGAATCGTCTATCTTCAAAACTGTGGGAGATTTAACGTTTTTTCCAAATTGCGGGGGCGGGAGGGGGCGTGGCCAAAATTTGAAACAAACTTGATCTGCGTACAGATAAAAGAAGCATTTGTCCCATACATGTCAAACCTCTATCTCTTACCATCTCTGAGATCGACGCGTTCATACAGACAGACGGACAGACGGACGGACGGACAGACGGACAGACGGACATGGCTAAATCGACTCGGCTATTGATGCTGATCAAGAATATATATACTTTATAGGGTCGGAGATGTTTCCTTCTCCCTGTTACATACATTTGCGCAACTTCATGATCCCCTTTTACCCATTTTTAATGGGTACAGGGTATAAAAATTGATCTTAAAGCTTATGTCCCATACATGTCAAACCTCTATCTCTACTTTGAGATCTGTGCGTTCTCACGTAAGTAAGAAAACGGCTATATCGACTCGGCTGTTGATGCTGATCAAGAAAATATAAACTTTATACGGTCGAAAATGTTTTATTCTTCATGTTACATACTTTACCTTATACTCTGTTTACCTTTGGTAGAGTAGAGTACTCGAGTACTTCAGTACACCATACTCAGCAATCGATTCACAGTACTTGATGCTCAATACTCGATTTACTGAACCCAAAGGTGAGAACTCGAAACTCAGAACACAGTGAGTTCTAGATACTCAGTTCGAGATACTCAGTACTCAATTCTCAATACTCAATACATGTACTCAGACTCAATACTCAGTACTCGATACTTACTATTGAATACTCAGTATTCGATACTCGGGACTCAGTACGCCCTACACACACAACCTACCGATGGCTACAGCAAATGGCAAAAGCGGCTTACTTAGCAAAGACAAAGGCGTACCCAGAAGAATCTATCGCAAAGACAAAAATATTGTGGTCTTAGTCACCAGTCGAACGACCGAAAAAGATCTTCGCTGTAAAAATCAATTATATCGATTTAGGTTTATGTTTTTCGGAACGTGGTAAAAAAAAATGTGTGAGTGTCGCTTACACTCACGAGGCTTTGATGTAAAACATGAAGCTTAGTTTATGAGCTTATTTTCAAAATCACAAGCTCTCTCAGATCCCACCCAGATCCCAACTAGACCCCACCCATATACCACCCTGATCACCCAGATTACTCGCAGAACTCACACAGATCCCACTTAGATACCATCTAAATCCCACCCAAATCCCTCCTACATACCACCCAGACACTACCCAGATCCCACTTAGATACCGTCCAGATCCCATCCACATCCCACTTAGATCCCATCCAGATCCCACCCAGATTCAACCCAGTTCCCACCCAGTTGCCCCTTTTCAGCATCTTTCCTAGCTCGTCGCTTCCCCCCTCTGCCCATCCTCTTGTGATGCCGGGAAACTACCAAAATCTTCCGTATCGAAATTAAAGATGATTCACATCAAAAACAATTCGACTTATAGGGGGTGGCACAGAATCCTCTTCCAACCAAATTCTAACCCAAAACCAATTCTTAGGTGCCACAGAAATTTCTTTTGGTTGGTTTCAAACCTCCCGTGTTTTGTAGATTTAGCAAAATTCACCACCCAAACAATTTTAGCAAGCAAAATAAGTTTTTGGAAATGTAAGAAGTGCGGGGGAGGGGCGTGGCAAAAATTGAAAATAAACTTGATCTGCCTGCAAGTATAAGAAACATTTGTCCCATACATGCCAAACCTCTATCTCTTACCATCTCTGAGATCTGTTTGTTCATACGGACGGACGGACGGACAGACATGGCTATATCGACTCGGCTGTTGATGCTGATCAAGAATATATATACTTTATGGGGTTGGAAATGATTCCTTCTCCCTGTTACATACTTTAGCACTAACTTAATATACTCTATGTACCTTCGGTACAGAGTATAAAAACAACCAAAATCTTTCATGTTAATCTAAACCAACCACATCAGTGGCGCAGTTTAGCGATTGTGGCGCCATCTGGTTGGCATTCAGCGGATTAAGGGCTGGCAAGTTAAAACTCATGTTTGGCGCCAACAAATTTTTAAACTTTGCATTTTATTTATGGAGAATATGACTTAAATTTAAATTATAATTTAAAAATGCATCATAAAACATATGACGCAATCAAAAAATTTTATTTAAACCTCAGTTGAACCCATTAGAGAAATTTTTTGGCGGGTTAGAGTTTTAGCACTGTTTTTAGAGATGGAACTACATCTGGAACAATTGGAATTGCTCTAACTAGATAACAATAAAAATAAGAACATTAAATCTCTCGAAGTTCTGAAGCTTCGACAAATTTTTCAAGAGATTTACAAACCAACCGTCGGCAAAATCTCTGTTTGCATTCTGTTCAGTTCGAACCAAAATTAACCAATGATAAATGTTGGGATAGGGTTCTGAAAACTATAATCAATTTGTTCTTAATTTAATATATTTTTTAATTGTTTTCCCTTCCTCTAAATAGCTTCAATGCCTCATATAAACTTATAATTTATTTTGGATTTTGTAAGATTATGTGACAGTTAATTCTATGAAGTAGACGAGAATGCAGCCAATCGGCCAGATAACAGATGATTTTTTGCAAATCATTTTTGATCAACCGAACCGAAATTTTTGCCTCGTAACTGATATTGCCTCTTGAAGCATTACTCGGTTAAGATCCGGTGCACTGTAAAAAAGATTTGCAGCCCTGTTCATATTTTTTTTAAGTCTTTGGGTAACAATGATGCTGCTTGCAGTACATTTAGGATGCTCCCATTCGATGAAGCTATCCTAAATTATCGGCAAAAACCTATTTTCTCATGGGCACCTTCCACGATATTAAAGGTTCCCAGAGCCGGAAGAGATACTGTTTAAGATTTTTAAAAATAGTCGTAAACTTTTAGAAAGTTGAATAAATTAAGTTTTTGGAATTGGATCGGGAGTATTTCAAGCGTAATTGTTACACAGCTAAAAATGGGAACGCCGTTATTTAATTATATTATTATTTGAGGGTTAACCTGACAAATAATCTCTGCTTGCATGCTAGCGTGCACAACAAGCACTGGTTTGATCTTCTATAAAAATTAGTTGTAAGATGAGCTTTGCGGAATCAATCAAGCATATTTGTTTATAAACACTCAGTGACTTTTATCATGGTCAGCCGTCAGTTCATCTTTCTGTAGAATGTGTGAGCACACCCTTAGTGTCGAATTCAGCTATTTATTAGATGATATTATAAGATACCACCCAGTTAGCATTTTATGAATTTTCTGATTTCATTCGAGTCTTTTTAGAGTCCTCTGGTTTATTAAAATAGTCATAAATGCGCTGAAAACGTTCTGATCATAAATGATATTTTTGTCGGGAGAATATGGTACCCTAGATGAGACTCTTCTTGAAAAGTCGTTTATAACTCGCATATTGAATCAGTTTTGACTTATTTTGGAGTCATATTTGCAATCTTTTGCGAGTCTTTTTGAGTCGTATTTTAATAAATCACGAGCATACGCTTGAGTCATTTTCAAGTCTTCTTTAATTCGCTCATGAAATAAATCTCATTTTAAATCCCACGAAAAAGACTCATTAAGGTGATTCTGGCTAAAATGATTCTCCTAATGCTAAATGGGCTGGAGCTATTTAGAAAACGAGAAATCATTTACTGAATGGATTAACATTAGCTTTTGTTGATAAGTAAACAACGAAAGGCATGATTTAAGTGGTTAGAACAAAGTTTACAAAACGTAATTTTTTTTTAAGTGTAAGCTCAATTGGAAAAGCCCGAACTGCAGCAGGGCAGCGTTTTGGGCCCGACTCGAGGCTCTGTCTCCAAACAAAGCAATAGAAGTTCGCAAAACTTTTAGCTTGACTTGGCTTTGCGGCGAGCGCAACTAAGTAAAGCACGTTTCAGTTGAGTGTGAATCGTGGCTTTGACAAGTTGCATATTCAATGTGTAATGAAAAGCGTAGAAAACTAATAGAAAACTAATTGTTGATATTTAATAAAAACAAAAAGTGCCAGAAAGCAATTAAAAAATATAAATTGTAACCAAATTAAAAGATTCTTTAAAACTCCAAGTGATGAAAGCTGTTTGAACAAACAAAATCTACCACCAATAAATTCTGCAGTAATTACATATCTCTGGCGGACACCGTTAAATGTTCGCCACTCGGTGCCAATGCAAAAAGGTCTCCCAGCTAAGAACAATTGCCGCTTAAATGCCGGTCACGATCTTTGCATACTAAAAACTGCAATTTAAGTTTTTGCTTGCCGTATCTGCAAGATACAAAAAGTATCTCAAGCCAGTCTTTTGTTATAACTTTTAACTTTGAACTTTTATGTGGCTTCAGCAAAATGTTGGCACTTTTATTGATTACTCTGCTCATTTGGGGTCAGTGTCCTGCTACTAATGAAGCCGCTGAAATACTTGGTCTATTTGCACATCCCGGCAAGAGTCACTTTGATTTCTTTCGTCCCATTTTCTTGGCCTTGGCTGAGCGTGGTCACAACGTTAGCGTGTTTAGTTACTTTCCATTAAAGGAACGCGTGGAGAATTATACGGATTATGTATTTGAGGGTATGCCTTTGCTTACAGATATAGTGGATCTACAGGTAGGTTTGTGGATCTTGAAATGTCAATTTCTCTATTTATAACAAGTTTCATTGAAAATCAGGCGTTCGAATCGGAATGGAAACCCCTGGGTCTACCCTTCAAAATACCCACCTTTTTTATGCTACACGATTGGGGTCTGCGCTCTTGTAAAGTGGCCCTGAACTCGCCACTGATTTCGCAACTTCTTGAATCCACACAACGATTTGATGTGATCTTACTTGAACATTTCTCCAATGATTGCATGGCGGCTGTGGCTCATCTACTCAATGCTCCTGTGATTGCTCTAAGTAGCTGTGCCATTATGCCTTGGCATTACAAGCGTATGGGAACGCCGTTTATAAACCCAATCATGCCCATGAACTTTATGCCCTACACGGATGAGATGAAATTTTCCGATAGATTGAATAACTTTTTTCATTTTCATACTGTCAATTTGCTGTACAAGTGGGTATATAATTTATTCAGCTTTCCCTTTAGTACTCCCGTACTTATCTTTTGTTTTTTATTACAGTTGGATTACCCAACCGGCTACAGATGCATTAATAAGTCAACGATTTGGTTTCGGTCTGCCGCCGATCAATGAAATTGTCAAGAACACGAGTGTGATGTTGATTAATCAGCATCACGCATTAACCGGATCACGTCCCTATGCTCCGAATGTTGTGGAGTTGGGTGGACTGCAAGTGGGTCCAGCGAAACCTCTTCCTGAGGTAGGTGAAATCACTATTATTCTTATTGCATTCAAAGGAATTTGTAATTGCTTTGTCTTACCAAATGCCAATTATTCAATTAATTAATAATCATAATTACAATATTCTGTCGAAAAGCGTGTACGTCAACATTGATTTTTATTTGATGTCCAGAAAAAAAATATGTAAAGTCAAATGATCCATCAAATATATGTTAGTATTGCTAGAAACAACTGTCCTGACTGAGCTGATTTGTGAGACCCCCCTCTTCCCCACTTGGTTTTCGTAATTGTTTTGCCAATATTTTGGTTAGTTTAGGTTCAAAATGATTTTCCCGCAAAGCATCTTTTGCATGAATTGTCACTTTCTTGATATACAGGAAAAAATTCCAGATATCCGAAGTAAAATCAATCTAAAACGATGTCAGAACTCGGTCGATCCCGTACTTTCTTAATTCAAGTGCGAAAGGTTTGACTTAAGCACGGCTATTTCAATCTCTAAATATTTGTCTTGATCCCGTCTTTCGATCGATTTGGTCGATCTCACATTCGGATTCCAATTAAGTATGTCTGATATGGATTTAAACTCTACATTAGTACTTGATTTCATCTCAAAAACAAGTGAGAAAGGCAGTCAAGCCTGACTATAATAAACTCTGTACCTAGAGTAGGAGCTGAATGCAGTGGTGCTGCTGCGCTCTCTCTCTCTCTCTCTCTCTCTCTCTCTCTCTCGCTCTAACATTGTGCGGCGTTGGTTGTGAAAGGGGATGGAGGGGGGTGGCGGGTGTGATTGACGATATTTAAACCCTCCGATTCTAACTTTAGTAGAATTTGTCCACCTAGTGAAAATCAGCAGCTCTTTTCTCATGTAAAGTGTCCAATACAATATGTTGCATCTGGACAAAATAGACAACTCTGTCTTTTACTGAGGCAATTAGGAGTTTGATGTAGCCTAAATCTCCCATCTTCCTTGCTCCATGATCCCTTTTAGTAAAAATGATTGCAAGCAACCAATTTTTCAACCCCTATTATGATTCTTTTCAAATCGGATCTTTTTCGTTGTGTTTGAGCAGTAAGTCCAAGTAACGTGTAATTCCCACTTTTTTCTTGAGCCCAATATAAGGCGTGCGAAATAAGTCACCTTACAATCATAGCAAAATATTTTCCATTTTTTAACCGTTGAGTAAAAAGGGTATACTAAAGTCGTGATGTATGTAACAGGCAGAAGGAATCATTTCCGACCATATAAAGTATTATCTACAGCATCAACCGCCACCGCTGTCCGTCCCCGCCGCCGCTCCGTCCCCCCCGTCTCAGAATGGTAAGATAGAGGTTTGACATGTATGGGACAATGCTTCTTTTATCTGCACGCAGATCAAGTTTGTTTCAAATTTTGGCCACGCCCCCTCCCGCCCCCCAATTTGGAAAAGGTTACATCTCCTACAGTTTTAAAGATAGACGATTCGTACCTTCTAGAGATTATTAGTATTAGCAAATGAATCGTGCCGAAGAAAGATAAAGATCGGAGAACGGTTCTCAGTTATAAGCGAAAAGCTCTCCCCCGCTACCACCCCTTTTTACTTTTTTGGTCACACTAAGCACGGCAACCGAACATGTTCTGAGTAACGTATATCGAATCGGTTAAGCCGCTTTACTACGCCTCGTTTTTTTTTTTATACTCTTACCAAAGTACATAGAGTATATTAAGTTTGTGCAAAGTATGTAACAGGGGAAGTCATCCGACCCTATAATATATATACTTGATACAAACACCGAGTCGTATACTCCGTTCCGCTTTTTTCTTCTTTTCTTTTAACTTAATGAAATAACAATTCAAATCCAGTCTTTGAAAAATTTATGTGATCATAATACAACTTTTTAAAATTATATTTATAATTTTCAGAACGAAATAAGTGAACTTAAAATTCCAGAATATAGAGATTTTTATAGGGTTAATTCTCCAGTTTTTTTTTGTGCCTAAATATGTCCTCCATTACTGTTAATAACCTTCAATATACGTCCTGGCATTGAATTAATTAAGTTTTGAAGAATTGATGTATCCAAATTGGCCCATTCTGCGATAATTGATTCTTTAAGTTCTTTTAAGGTGTTAAATTGCCTTCCATGCATGTAGACTTTGTTGGAAATGATGCCCCAAAGGTTTTCAATTGGATTGAGATCAGGACTTTTTGCAGGCCACATCAAAACCGGTATTTGCTTTTCTTCAAAAAATTGTTTTGTGCGTTTTGAAACGTGGATAGCAGCATTGTTTTGTTGGAAAGTCCAAGAGTCTCCGAAATATTCACCCCCAAAATTAACAAGAACTTCGTCTAATAGCTCGACATATTTTTCCGAGTTCATTTTATGTGTCACAAAGCATATTGGACTCTTTCCAGCAAAGCCAAATGAAGCCCACACCATGAGTGAACCTCCTTGAAAATTGCGTGACACTCTTACTTGCTTTGGGGTCCTTATAACCCGATAATAATACTGATAGCCATCTGGGCCATCCAAATTAAATTTTTTTTCATCACTAAAGATGATGTTTTGCCACTCTAAGTCCCAAAATTTATGCATCTCAGCAAAGTGCATACGGGCAACTTTGTGTCGAGGAAGTAGTTGACATTTGACAGACCTTTTTTCATATGAAACGAATTGATCGGCACGTAAAATTTGTTGCACACGTCGCTTGGATACTGGGAGAGCCAGTTCGTGGCAAATTTGAGCTGCACTTTGGTTTTCTTTAATTGCCAAACTCTTAATTCTTCTCTTATCACGTTCTTGCAGCAATGGCGGGCGACCAGAACGAGGTCTTGATCAGGATTTTCCGTGATTTTCAGGATCTTTAAAATACTTTTGAATTGTAAAATAGCTTCTCTTCATTTTAGAAGCAATTTCCTGTAGAGTCATCCCCATTTCGCGATATGCTGATATTTTAGCTCGCTCTTCATTAGAAAGGTATCGGCTTTTAAACATTCCTACTGAATTGAAGTTGATTAACAAATTAAATTTGCTGATTATGAGACAAAACTTACTTTATTTATTGTCTTCAACTTAATTCGAAAAATCTTCATTAAATTTAAGCCTGAATGCACGTGTGCGAAGTCAGAAACTGATAATGTAAGCCTCAATTATTTCGTTCTGTTTTGCGAGGCGCATGAGCTTTTTAGTAAAAATAACGGCACCTTATTGAGTCTTGTGCTTAACATTGTTATTGAAAGCATGGGAATTGTCTCAGACGAAACTAAGCAAAAAAGATTTTTAAAATATAAAAAAAAAATTAGCAGATCATAAGCTTTATAAGGTGACTTATTTCGCATACCTTATTAATAAAACATTATTAGATGCGTCCTAAGCAGAAGGGAAAACTAATTTACTTCCTAAACTCACGTGATCCTCGAGCACTTTAAATACCCTCAGAAAAAAACATTTCCGATTGCATATTCTTGATCAGCATCAACAGCCGAGTCTATATGGCCATGTCCCTCTCCCACTAGCTCCACCTTAAGAGAAAAAGGTGACTTATGGATCTGCACGCAGATCAAGTTTGATATGTTGAATAACTTCCAGAATATTTAAGATATCAATCCCAAATTTAATACTTACATTAATATTCGCAAAATCTCCAATCCCTCAAATTTTCATAAAGATCCGATATAAAAAATGTGGCATATAATTCGGGACACAGGAAGGCCATTAAACATTTCTTCTTCTGAGTAAAGGGTGGATCGAAGTCGGTTAGGGCCGACTTAAACTTACGCTTAATAAACATAATATCTATAAACATTCACACTCGTCTTCTTTCAGCATCTCCACAGCCTGCTCCACCGTTCCCACACTGGCATCATCTACATAAGTTGGGGTTCAATGATCAACTCAACCACATTACCACCTGCCAAACGTCGCGCTCTCTTCGACACTATTTCCAGCCTGGATGACTATAGTTTTGTGATGCGTTGGACAAATGGTACTTTCCCGAAGGACAAGCCCAGTAATCTGTATACGTTTGACTGGCTACCCCAGCGCGATTTGCTGTGTAACCCTCAAATAAAGGCCTTTGTCACGCATGGTGGATTACTGGGTACCACAGAGGCGGTTTATTGTGGTGTACCCATGCTGGTGACACCTTTCTATGGCGATCAATTTCTGAATGCTGGCGCCGTTGCCCAGCGACGCTTTGGTGTCATTGTAGACTTTAAAGATTTCGATGTGGCTCACATAACAAACGGACTACGCACTATACTTGCCAAGAAGTAAGTGGATCCATGGTGGGTTTTGCATTGCTGTTTACATTAATAAGTTATACAAATGTTTATAGATTTGCCGATGATATGAAACTATCCACGGAAGCCTTCCGAAAGCGTCCCCAAGCCCCGATGGAGTTGGCCGTGTGGTGGATTGAACACGTCATTGCTACCAAGGGTGCACCACTGTCACAGAGCATGGCTAGACATATCAATTGGTTTATCTACAATTCAATCGATGTTTACCTAACTTGCATATGTATTGTCCTTCTGTTGTTTAGCTGCCTGTGGCAGATGACTAAGCTTATCAGGTGGGCTTTGGGTGCACGACGAAATATGACAACGGACATCAAAATGAAACAGCAATAATTCCCGGGGAAAGCTAAATATGAAGTTTAGACATTGATGTTCATCTAAATAAAGCTAACAAATCCGCATTCTAAGATTACTTTTTTTAATTATTGGGGCTCCTAATGATCTGGAAAAATATTTAAAGGGTACATTACCATTTTGTTAAAAGTACAACACAAAATATAAATATGGCAACAGGGGTGAACATATGTCAACATTAAAATGTGAGATGTATGTTAAAGACGTAATAATATTCATTCTGTTTCAAACCTTTTGGCACTTCGGACAAAAAATATATCTAAAATAACACACAGGAAACACTGCTTAAAAAAAGGGTGATTTTTTAGCTATTATCTTTTTGGCAACACTGGTTTAAACAGCTCACGCACGTTTAGTGTTTTGTTTCACTGTCAAACATCTTCAGTTTGGTCTATAATTTAACCATGAATCGTCTTACAAACGAACAACGCTTGCAAATTATTGAATTTTATTATTAAAATGCGCGCTTCCTCCATTTTATGGTCAGTTTAATCGACCCACTGAAGCGGCTATTGTGACTAAATTTCGCACCAAATTTACATTGTTGGACATTAAACCACAAACACGCTTACGTAGAGTGCGAACTGAAGAAAATATCGCAGCTGCATCGGCCAGTGTTAATGACGATCAATTTATCGATTCGTCGCCGCAATTGGGCCTCTGTTACTCAACAACGTGGAAAATTTTGCGAAAGGATTTAGGTGTGAAGCCTTTCAAAATACAGCTCGTGCAAGAATTGAAGCCGACCGACCTACCGCAATGCAGAATTTTTGGTGAATGGGCTCTTGGAAAGTTGGCCGAAGATCCACTTTTTTACCGAAAAATTGTGTTCAGCAACGAAGCTCATTTTTGGCTCAATGACTACGTGAATAAGCAGAATTGTCGAATTTGGAGTGAATATCAGGCAGAAGCATTGCAAGAGCTACCAATGCATCCAGAAAAAGTCACAGTTTGGTGCGGTTTATGGGCTGGTGGCATCATTGGACCGTACTTCTTCAAAGATGATGCGAACTGTGAATGGTGAGCGCTACCGTGAGATGATATCCAACTTTTTTTTTGCCCAAAATGCAAGAGCTTGACTTGCATGACATGTGGTTTCAACAAGACGGTGCCACATGCCACACAGCACGCGCAACAATGGACTTATTGAGAGGCGAGTTCGGTGAACATTTTTTTCACGTTCGGGACCGGTCAATTGGCCACCTAGATCGTGCGATTTAACGCCTTTAGACTATTTTTTGTGGGGCTATGTTAAAGCTCATGTCTATACAGACAAGCCCGCTTCATTTGACGCATTGGAAGACAACATTGAAGCATTTATTCGTGAGATACCGGCCGAAATGTTGGAAAGAGTATGCCAAAATTGGACTAAGCGGATGGACCATTTGAGGCTCAGTCACGGTCAACATTTGCATGAAATAATCTTCAAACATTAAATTATATGGACCGTACTATCGATTCAAATAAAGATTTCATGAATTTTTCTGATTTTTATGTGTTTTTTTTTTTTTAAAAACTTTCCTATAGCTCTTAAAAAATCACCCGTTATATACATGCATATTCTCAATTCCACTACTCAATTCTCAACTGGTCTTCCGACCTTCAGTACCAAAAAGCGACAGCATCAACTCGCTCCACCATCAACAACAGTCGTGGCGTTGCCGACAGTCACGGTAAAAGCTCTCAGCATGCAAAAAGCCTATGGCTAAACCATAGCATTAGAACGAGGAGTTCGTTCCCAGACGGATTAAATTGCAACCTAAAATTATTTAAAAAAAAAATAAATAAATGATTCGGAGGTGTTTCTAAAAAATGCAGAGATTTTGGTATAAACTTTGAATTAAAACTGCTTGCCTCGAACGCGGTTCACTTGGACTGACACTCGATGTGACTGACGTTTTAGACTACTGCGCCATGCAGCGCATCTGAGACAAGGCAATTAAAAGCTTACTTTTATTGAATGTGTATCAAATGCGTGTACGAAATGTGTTCATATATGCTTGCCTGTAATTCGCAAGTTCTTATTACAAGCCCCGCCAATATAAATACTGCACTTGCACTTTACAGAGAAAAAATCAAGAGTGTGAACAGTTTGAAATCACAAAGGGACGCATAGTTAATTTTAAATGACTTTTATCTTGTTTGTACTTTGAAATTGGTAAAATACGCCCATAACAATATGCCCATCTACTAGATTAGGTGTCAAAAGTTGTGCTCAATTCGAGGTAGATTTATTGCGTACGTGTTTACCGACCAATGATCTAGTAGCCGACCTTATTCTAATCATTTCACTTATAAAATACTCCTAGTTTAGTTCCAAACCAAAGCGATTGTGCGAAAGTCTTTAGAGATTTCTGAATCATTCAATCTATGGTTTACTGACGATTTTTACCTCTGCGTGTTCTGTTATCGATTTATCGATAAATCCCCAAAGGTGTTTCTACTGCGTTCAGCATCTACAACATTTTATCTGGTCTGTTGGCTTACCTTTGCGCATCAATCAAAACGAATTTAGTTGACATCAATTTACTAATAGACGAATTACACTGAGCACATCTAACATCTCACATCATGAGGCATAAGCGTATGCCGTGGCCAAATTTGTCCTCCTTTTTGAGTGACCGAACTCAAGGATACAAGTCGTAGAACAACTTATTTCCGGTTCTGCGTATTAATCGTATATTTTCGGAATACGGTTCCGGTTCCAGTTTGATTCTCTGCCATGTACCGAACTTTATTTCTACGGATGATTGGCCTGTTGGTAGCCCAGACCTTAATCCATTGGACTATAAAATGTGGTTCTTTCTCGAGGCTATGGCTTGCTCTACTCGCCACATAATTATTGAGTCCTTAAAGTCCCTCGTACCTTGTCCGAGCAGTGGACAGTTTCTTAATGCATGAAGTGCGCACTTTAATCGATGACTCGCCAAAGAGATTTCTGCGTTGCCGGAAGGCACAAGTCTCCCATTCTGAATATATTGTTCTAAGATTTGCGGCTTTTGACTGACCGAATAAAAAGATGAAAAAAGTTTTGAAAAATAAGCATACCTTTTCATTTTATGACCAAAAAACGCTGTGCCAAAACAAATGAAAGTACTAGATATAAAAATGTTCTCTAAATAACGAACTATTCTCACGACCAAAACAGCCTCTATCTAATATCATTTGTATTTAAAGATAGATGTGAAATGGTGAGCCCACTGCACATTCTGCAGCCTAAACGCTTCATGAATATAACATTAAATTATTGACAACAACGAGGATTAATAAAAGGGTAAAGTTTAAGTATTCTGTTCAAAATTTTTAATAGAATATAATATTTTCTTGAATTGTATACCAAAATATGGTAACAGCTCTGTAGACATAGCTTAGTCACAACCTCACCGGAACTCGAACCGTCAACTTATCGAATTTTGTTCATTTCGCCAAACTTGTTCATGTATCTGCCATAAAACTGATCAGACCGATTTGCTCCAACTTTTATGTATTTTACGCTACTCAACTGAAAATCGGCTCGTAATTTTATTTATAGCTCTAAATACTACCAAAGACTTATAGATATTATAGGTGACGCATGTGAAAAAAAAAACACGGTTGTGCTTGAGAGCTGACATTGGATCCAGATTTTTGATTCTCGTTGCCGTTACGAGGATACCTATATTGAAATTGAGCTTTACGTTTTATAAATTAGCTATTCGGCTGAGAGCAAAGATTTATAGATATTATAGTTGACGCATGTGACGCTAAAAACATTATTCTTGGGCGCTGACATTGGATCCTAAAAAAAAAGTTTGTATAAGATGAGGTATCTATATATGTGAGTCTTTGATACTACTTATACAACTTTTTGTGTTTGACCCTACCAAGCGAAAAAATTTTGTATCTCTCTAATGTAATATCTTTAACTTGAGCTCAAATCCAGCTGCAATCAAGCCGATTTTATGGAGAAGCCGCATGTTGTAACAATAAGTGTTTGTTTTTAACTTTTTAAGCAGGCTCACTTAAAGTGGTAAAATATTTGCTGCCAATTTCACAAAAATCACGTGACACACAAACAGCTGACTTTAACAGCCCCTCAACAAAACAGTCGTGACACTAAGTTTGAATATGTTTTGTTTTTTATTTAGTAGGAGCATGTAAATTCTTTTATTGTATTTTTTATATAATTAATATTTGAAAATTTATTTGTTATGTGAATCTTCCACGGAATTCGAACTTTAGCATCAAAAGCGGCCACATGGTAGAAACAAGTAGTGTGGACGTATAGACGCTTTGCCACCAGAGTTTGCAATGGCGCAACCGGCGGAACCGGCATTTCAATCGTGTTTAGTCCAAGGGCCCCGAGTTCGAATCACCGCAGAGTAGGGTTGTCAATATTTTATCGATATATCAATATATCGATATTTTGGTTGGACGATAAGTGTTATTCAGATATGATATTTTCTGTACCGATATAGGCGATTATCGATATTTTTATAAACGACATATCAGAAAAAATTTTCATGGTAATTGCAGTAGCAAATTGTTATAACAATACTGTCGATTTTGTTCTGCACAAAGCGTATAGAAAAAACGAAATCTGCGGAAAATTTCGTCCAGAAACCATGGTTCTAAAATGAATTCAACTTTTCCAGGTATGGTATTTCGGCATAGATTTTCTTCTCTTATACGTTTTTTCTTCGTAGAAGTGCGATAAATGAGAATAGTTTTTTTTTCAGTCCTGTTGGAAAAGACAAAATCCTTAAATGTCTTTGTTTTTGAGGCCGATTTTCGTGGGCAAGGAATTCATTTTAGACCCATCTTTTTTTTTGGTGAGATGTTCTTCTTTTATAATTTATTTTCTTCGTAGAAAATCGATTTCTTAGTAGAATAAATAAAAAATTGTTTTTTTTAGCCCTGTTCGAAAAGAAAAATTCTTAAATATATTTAATATTTGATATCGATTCGTGCCGGCTAGAAATTCATTTTAGATCCACGGGTTTTTGGTGAAATTTTCTTAGTATTTTCCATAGATTTCGTTTTCGTTAAACGCCTTTTCAATTTTTTTCCGCCTATACAAGTCGAGCCCTTAAAAAATTTAAATCTTAACGTTATCCCATTAGAAAGATAAGATATAACGGCCACAAGAAATTGTCCTTTGGTGAGGACGTTCTTTAAAAACATTTCAGTTTTCTTAAGCTTTAGATAACATCAATGTATCGATGTTTTTTGGACCCGATATATCAAATATCGATATTGGAAATTTTGATTTTTGATATTATCGATATTTCTCGATATTTCGATATTTATATTTTGAAAAATATCGACAACCCTACAGCAGAGTAACTAAAAATTTTCAAATACAATTTAATATAGTTCTTTTTTTCGAAGCCCAACTGGTTGTGTGTCTCTTTAGGAATAACTACTCTAATAAGTAATTGAAAAATTTATTTACCATGTTTAATAGTATTTGTAAATATTATGATTTCAGAGCATTGTTAACTCAGTGTAGGAGTACGATACCCAGTATTTTAAGTCGATAATTTAATAATTTTACAACAGTCTTAAATTATGTTAACACACCTCAGAGCATTAAGTATTTACCATATTACTACCTTAATACTTTTTCTACTGAGAACCATCCTCTGACCGATCGTTCCCTTAGCAGCTACATTAAATGCACGCCTGTTCCGGTGTTTACTTTCGACAAAAATGTGTCGATTTCGGAAGTGATATTTGCGTTGTTGTTAGAAATCTTTGAAGTAAATTGGATCATGTGTGTGTTGGATGATGGTAAATACCTTGAATCCCTTCCTTAGAAGCCTTGCTCCAGGATTTTAAAGCACATTCTCTCAATCTCTTGGTGTGTGTGCTTTAAATTTTTCGCTCAAAAGAAAGGGACCTACAGATTAACGCCGAATCCGAACGGCAAAGTTTGAGAATTTGCATTTCCATGGCTAGTTACTTCACAGCTGGCGCCAATAGCTGGTGAAAATGACCGTATGTGTAAAAGCTATTTTTCTAAAGAAAGAAAGTCCAATTTTTTTGTTTATTTGATGTTCCGAGGCGGGATCGAACCCACGATCTCCTGGGCCACACACGGCCACAAGAAGAATTAGAATTAGTCATACAAATATTACGGGTGCAATATGTAAATATCCATTCCATTTAATTTGTTTGCCCAGGTCATATACTTTTCGGATTACCCACGTATCACAGCCACGTTGTCGTCGGCCGATAAGAAGTAGATTCACGTTTCTGGATCTGCATGGTTATCAGCCAGCCTCGTGTACTGCAACCGGTTGCTCTCCGGTATAAGAGAGCAAGACACAAAAGAGATTTCGTCATCATCAACAAACACAGAAAGTACAAATATCAACACAAAGACGTATGTCCGATCACTGACATTGCACTTTTTTAATTTTCGGGGAGAGCATATGTATTTTTCGTCGTCGCCTCGTGCATTGACCGACCGACCGAACTTCCCATTTGGTTTCTCTGCAATGCGTTGCTCAGTCGCTTGTCGATAGCCAAACAAACAAGTAAGTGGGAAGAACAGTGAATTTACAAAAAGAGGAGCAGGAAATTAATTGAGCTCCAAGTTTGGAGTCAACTTACTCACAAATGTGTGTGCGTACAGTTCCCATTAGTTCTCAATAAAAAAACCTTTAAAACTGACAGGTTGTGCCTGTGATGCAATTGCATTTCTTTAGCTTTTTGTTGTGTTTTCTTGTGCTTTCCTTTGCATTCTTTACATAATTTTTTGTGTGTTTTATTCGTGTCATGCGCAAAACCTATTGCACTCAAGGTCAAATGTTGTTACTAAAACGAAATGCAACAAGTGTTTTTGTTCGATTTGTATTTGAAATTCAATTTTCCCCCTCCTCCCCTACTTTGCAGATGATGATGATGATGGTACGGCCACAGCACATCTTAGTGCTGCTTCTTATAACCCTAATTAATGGAATGAATATCAATGCCGGATCACAGCTAAAAGTGTTGGGCTTATTTCCTCATCCTGGCATCAGCCATTTTCACTTTTTCCATCCTATCATGCGTGGACTAGCGGAGGCGGGACATGATGTCAGTGTGGTTTCCCATTTTCCGGATAAGAATCCAGCTATACGCTATAAAGACTTTCCCCTATCTGGTGTAGATAAACTCACAAATAGTGTAGATCTCAAGGTAAGTGTGAGACATCAAGCTGTTAATGGGAATATGAACTTAGAGTATAGCGAGTTATAAGAGCCGATTGTCAATATATTGAACAATACTGCATTGTTAAGTTAAGCAATAACAGTTTCAGTGCGTAGTAAGCCTAATGAGAAATGAGTTGAAATAATATATGATTTGTTATGGACAGACAGTTTGTAGCAGGAATTCAAGCCTATTAAAATTCGGAAGAGGATTGCTCAGGCTCAGTTAGCGGGCTTAGAAGCTTGTTTAAATTAGGTGATTTTGAAAAGCAATGGTTACCATTTCTCTAATTAACGCACCGTTATGTGTTATGTTGAATATTCAAGTGATAAGCATTTTTCAATTTCGAATTTCGGACGAAAATCTTCTGAGAGAATGGTTAACTCTCGTAAAGGTATTGTTAATCGGTAAAACAGACTCCCTGAAGAAGGCAGCAAAGCTGCCGAAACGCGTAAGAGAACAGCTGACATAAACATGCTTTAACTGCAGCAAGAAAGACGGCCTAATACAACCCCTGGATAAATCACATAACCAACAGAACGACCTACCATCAAAACCAACAAAAACTTAACACTCTTTCCCCTCACACGCTCTTTTTTTCGTTTGATGCACACCCTTAAAAGTTTAAAACTAACCTGCGGAATTGGTTGCCTGTATTTAATAGCGCTGTTGATTAATAGTCAAATTTTCATGAAGTTTTTTTTGCTATATATTTAAGTCAATCTGACTGAAATTTGGACGGTAGTTTCCATTTGATGTGAAAATTAGCACTAAGTACCCAGCAAAACCCCGAGTGTTCTAAAGGAGCAGAGAAGCGCTCAACCCTCCGTGGGTTTTTAACATTGCCATGTCATTGGATCTCAGCGCTACGCTCTCACTGCGACAAAAACGCTTTGAAGCAGAGTTTCCAATTCACACCGAATGCTTGCTGAAGTCATGCAGCACTGTGTGTTAGAGAGAGACATAGTCACATTTTAGCAATGCGAAAAAGCTTTTCAAATCGCTCGAAATTGTTAGAGGAGCCGAAAATATGTAAAGCCCGCAAGCGTTACTCCATTTATTAGTATAATTTTTGCATTCAATTTGACGTCTTGCACTCATTTTCAACATTAGTCGATCACAAAAGAACTGAACCAGATACAAAATAAATTTGGCAGGTCATAGTAGTCCTTAAACAGAATAATTTGAATGTTAACTATGCCTCCTACGACTAACAAAAAAACAATCAAACTAAGTTAATTTCCATGAACTTGACCTTTTTTTACTTAAATGCCAATAATTCTATATTCTTCAACGGTTTTAATTTATGGCGTTGTATTTTAAATAGCTAAATCTTTAGTAGCCAGCAATAAAAAAATTTACACACATTTTTTTCAGAGTGAAAATCACACTTAAAATCTAGCTTTTTTAAAAAAATTATAATATTTAAACCAAAGTTGCCGATAAATGCCTTTATACCCAGTCAGCCCGGGTTAGAAGAGGTGTATGAATGAACGATAAAGGCGTTCAACTACCTTTAAGAAAGCATAGCTTTAGCTTTTCGCGATTTGTCGAAAACGGCCCCACTAAAAAAATTGTGGAATGTATTTTTGGACTCAGGGAAGGAATTTAGGGACATTTAAATTGCTACCAAATGTTCGGGATCGTACAATTTTTTATTTAGTTTACAAAACCATTCAAACTACTTTTGCAGCAACCCGAAATTGTCAGTTTTTCCCAGCACGTCAGGTTTACGAGATATTTGCATAACGTGTGTTATATTATTTTGTAAAGTAGCATTAACGTTACAAAACCGCCGAGTTTGATTTTTGATAAAGTAATTTTTGGTATTTAAAAATTTAATTTTAAAAATCGTTTTTTCCTTTAATCTGAAAATTCCGTTTATCTTGTCCTGCTGATTTCAGTCAAATCAGACAATGAGTTGGTGGATAACGGAACATGCAAACCGGCTTTGTCCATAACTTTTAATATGTTGTCGCTAGCGTTCCAATCTTTCACAGCAATGATCAATAGTCATTTGGATTGCGCGGCCTCGATCTCACTTTCTCCAATTTCTTGCGCCGCAAGCCCCTTAAAATACCGCTTGTCGTGAAATTCATGGGTCATATTTATGATTTGTTCAACTTTCAATAATTACATTTCACCCGAGGCAAAACGCTATACACTTATTTTATTTATATATTCATAATAAAATTATTTCTTTTGTAACGCAGCAACAACCGAATAAATTGAAAGTGTAAAACTGAGCTTGCCGAAGACAACCTTCATTGTGTGTTAGAGAGAGACACAGACACGTTTTCGCGCACTCTGCTTGAGGAACCCTGGTGACTCTTCACTTTTTGACCCTTTACTACGGCTGTCTTTTTGTCCGCAACAAGAACAAAAAAACCAAGAAAAATTCCGGCAGGTGGCGCTAGCACACGCATTGTTTTAGTTATCTTTGTAACCGACTTTATTTAATAATAACATTACTTGCTAATACATTGAAAAGAATTCAACCGATGCGGGGAGGCGGAAAATTGTGGAAAGTCTCTGTCTGGCAGCGATGGCACACGCCTATGATCAATAGCTTGCCATTAATATCGATAGGTGGCTGCAGCGCCTAAAGGGATTGATCGGTGATGCCACATTGTTTTTATAGGAGAAGTGTTGTTGTGAAGTACATAACTGCTTTTGTGGAGCAGTATTGACAAGCAGAGTTGAGCGCTGCAACTGAGCGCTTTTGGGGGCTTTGGAAATTTCACCCCCAGAGGGGGAAAATCGTCGGAAAACTTTGTATGGGTAATAATTCATTTATCAATCGATTAACATGACAGTTTATTTGTAAGCATAGTACGCGAAATAATTGGACTCGCTTTTTTTCTGTTTTTGACCAATCCACCAAAAAGGAAATGACAGGGAAATTCTGCTTGTAAACGACTATTTTCCATCTGATTGGCTTGAAACTCGGTCCTTAAGGATAGCATGCAAAATAGTTTAAGATATGATTTTCCGATGTGGGAAAATCCTCCCCAAGGATGTTGGGTTCAATGCCAATCGTTATTTTCTAGCCGATCTGAGTAAAATTCCGTTTGAAATATCTTTTGGGCATACACGAAGAAAAAATAAATCAAATTCATTTTGATATTTAAGGCACATACTCAGATGAGATAAAAATTTAGTTCGCCACAATGTTTAAACATAAATAGAAAATAATTTTAAACAGCTTTAAATTTAATAACTATAAAGGTGTTCTATAATTATATGAAATATTGCGCCGTACAAAATTTTTATCTCATCTAAGTATATTCTACCTAGTTGAAATTAATTTTTAAAAAATATCAATAATTTCATTCTATTTTGTCAAGAAAATAATATCTTTCTAATCAAAAATAATATCGTTTACTTAAATTGTGCATGATACTAAAAATGTTATTATGATTGTATGTTACCAAATATCAATTTGAAATTTTGAACATATCAATTTGATATTTTTTCATATCCGAGTAAAATTGATAGAAAAATATCATTTTTGTCGGTTTATGCATATTTGAAAAAACTATAAAAACCCAGTTTTGCAAAACCCATTAGCAAAGTCGAGAAATGGAGAGTTGCGGTGTTTAGGGCTAAATATTTTGGGGATTGATCCATTTGAAATTCTGTTTATGGACGAATTAAAACAAATGTTACAGGCATATTCTCGTTTTGCGAATTCGAAAGATTTGGTAAAATGTCTGATTTCTTAGAAACGATTAATTTAGATTTTAGATTTATTTGACAACAATTCCTGGTGCTAAAAGTATACACTTATCAATTATAGCACTTGTCACAAAAGCAAGACATTTGATCTTTAATTAACTTATCCTACTTAATTCTTTTATGTAGTCATTATAAAACAATTATTTCTTAATTAAATTGGCTAGTTTTTGAGTGTGTATTTAATTTTTTTCCCTAAATTGCGTTGCACTACTGATTTTTTTTATGTTGGTTAGTAGTTGATTCGACAACCTAACAGTATTAACAAAAAATTGTCTTCTATTGTACTGCTATTAAATTCATAGTTCTTATCGATGTGGCAAAACTAATCTTGTCATACAAATATGATGGCTCTCTGGTATATATAATCTTATGCAGCTAAATTTGTGATCTGTATATTGTAACGCCTTTCTTTAGAAATTTGATCTAATTTTAAGAACAGATTCAAGAACATCGCACTGAGTAACACACATAAAGCTAGATAGACAGTTTAGATTATTGATATCAGCGTTAATTTACCTACTACTTTTTTGCTTTCCAATTTCAAAGATTCTAATTTCACTCCATTATTGTCTAGTAGTTATTGCACTTTCAAATATTGACGAGTATTAGGAGCTCTTAGCGGTCCTTATTAATTTATAAACTTGTATCCGTAAATCATTAAAATTTTGATAGTGTTCTAAATATTTTCATTTCTTATATGCTGAATCCCTTAAAGATATATGTTTGGCAAACCACAACTGAACCACGGTTTTTGACTTGGTCCTAATATTTTCTAATAATGGATATGAATGCCTTGAATAAATTTCTAGTAAACAATTGGAGCGTTTCTAATTCCGAATTCACATCAGTAAATCTATATATTTCCTCCCAGCTATATTTTAAAAATTCATAATTTCTCAATATTTGTAAAGCCTCTATACCATATTATTTCGTCACTGTTATTGCTCCTAAAATCGTACGTCAAGAAAATTTAGACATGTTTTGAGAATACTGGCACTGATATCTGGTCATATAATAGAACTTTGTCTGAATGATTTACAAAAACTACGTCTAGTAAAGTGTCAGATGTGTTTGCGTAATGTGTAGGTATGCTTGAGTTGACTAAATCCAAAACCAAAGAAGTCATTTCATCTGTATAGTTTCGTTCAGTCAACATATTACTTTTAAGGTCTCCAGCTGTTATAATGTCAGTAAAGTCCATAGAAAAGTCGAGATTACATCAATTACTTCTGTATAGTCAGTATAACGATTTGGTTTGTAAAGGCAGTCAATTAGCAACTTAACTTCATTTTTAATTCCCATTATCTGAATAAACAGATTACTTTAGAATTATGTTCGGTTGGAGTATTTAGTGGAAAACTTTTGACCTTTTGAAAAATTGAATTAAAAATCCGTTTTCGGAAAGGGAAGCATTTAAAATTCCGATGCCGCATAATTTCATCGAAATCGAGAACAGGAACTGGCCCAGTAACGGTTTTATTTTGGAAAATCTTCTTTCAACGTCGTGTAAGGGCGGAGCTATAAAATTGGCGGCTATACTGATGGCTGTGCAGCAAAGCGCGCCGGGCTATATGCTAGTTTTCTATAAATAGTTGAACAATAATCTCGCATAGTGTAAAAGAAGTTTTGTCAATAGCAGGGAGCCAGTAAGTCAGTAATCTAAACCAGATAAGACAATATTCTTATCTTAAACCACATAAGGTAATCATTAAGCAGACGACCCCAAATAGAAAATTGAGGTTATCTATTGGGTACATTTACGACACCCAGTTAAATAACAGAATAGTGAAATCGTTAACGGCGCATCTTTGTGCACATTCATTTGTTTTAGTTTTTAATTAAAAACAAATTTCTTATCTAAAAACCCTTAATAATTGCATTCTCCTCTTTGCAGATGTTCGAGAAGCGTACTTCCTACAATCATTTTATGGAATTTTTTCTCCTGCACGAATGGGGTAAAGAGGCTTGCAATTACACGTTACGTTCGGAGGCCTTGCACCAGATTCTCAAACACAGAACAGGCTATTATGATGTCATTATTATGGAACAGTTCAATTCGGATTGCATGATGGGGGTGGCACACCAATTAAAAGCACCAGTGATAGCAGTTAGCAGTTGTGTCATGATGCCCTGGCACTACGAACGCATGGGTGCTCCAATAATACCTTCCTATATACCAGCCTTATTTATGGCCCAGTCGCAGGACATGAATTTTGGTGGACGCCTGGCCAATTGGTTTAGCTTTCATGCTCTCAACTGGATGTACAAGTGAGTGGAGATTTTTAGTGTTCTAGTAAAAGGGTACATTTTCAAACCGTTCACAGCTTAAAATTTCATTTGGGGTTCTTCATTCTAAATCTCTAAAGAACGCTTAAACAAGGAACAACATAATTAAAAAATATATTTTTCAAACTTACTATAAGTCAAGAAACTGAGAAAAACGAGATTTGAATTCCATTACACAATTTCTTCATTCAATTGCTTATCCAAGTGAGCAAAGAAAAATGTGAATGTTTCTTAGACGCTCATAAAATTCCCAACTGGTTTAATCCCATAACTCATGAAGTGAGAATGGATTCGTTTGAGGAAGAGAAGAGTATAAGAGAAAGCTTTAAAAGATCTTTCAACTGTCCGAAATGTATAAACTATTTTCCAAAACCGCCTAGAACAAAGTATTTCGGAATTCAAAATCAAATGAATTTAATGAATTGAATTGAAATGAATTGAATTGTACTTGGTTCAAGAATGATTTTAGACCCTCATTACTTAATTCACCTAACAAAACGACACTTTATTCTGATTAAAAATCGATTAACTTACAATTTAATTCTACCCTTCCAGGTATTTCTCCATACCTGCTGCAGATGCTCTGGTTCAGTATAAGTTTGGCCATAATATGCCCTCAGTGGGTGAACTGGTTAAGAATACCTCGTTATTCTTCGTCAATCAGCACTATTCGCTGAGCGGTCCTAAGCCTCTGCCGCCCAATGTCATCGAATTGGGCGGCATCCACATACAGAAGTCCAAGCCTCTTCCTGCAGAGTTGCAGCGTCTATTGGACAATGCGGAGCATGGTGTTATTCTCATCAGTTGGGGTTCTATGATACGAGCGAACTCTCTGTCCGCAGCCAAACGGGATGGTATTGTACGGGCCGCCGCTCGTCTTCAGCAACAGGTCATTTGGAAGTGGGAGAACGATACATTACCCAATCAACCTCCAAATATGCATATTATGAACTGGTTACCGCAGCGAGATATACTGTGCCACCCTAATGTGAAGGTTTTCATGTCACATGCAGGTCTTATGGGCTCCTCGGAGGCGGCTTATTGTGGTGTTCCTGTAGTGGCCACACCCATGTACGGTGATCAATTTTTAAATGCTGCAGCATTGGTGCAACGCGGCATGGGTTTAATACTGAACTACGAGGAAATTGGAGAAAATACTGTGATGAGGGCCCTGAAGAAGGCTTTGGATCCTAAGTGAGTATGTCGACGATTCATAAAGAATGCGAGGGCTAAAATGATTCCTTATCTACAGATATGCCGAAGCAGCCAAGATTGTCTCTCACTCGTACAAACATCGTCCACAACAGGCCCTGCAATCTGCCCTCTGGTGGGTGGAACATGTGGCCCATACCGGAGGTGCGCCTCTATTAAAACCCAGTGGCGTGGAAATGTCAAGATTTGTTTACTATTCGCTGGATTGTTATTTGACCGTTGGTATTGTCTTGACTATCATCATTATCAGTTGGATTTCCCTTATCCAACGTTGCTGCAGCTCAAACATCTTCGATAAGAAGTATAAAAGAGACTAAAAGGATTGTGAAGACTTCAGTTATCTTTGTAGTGCATGTGATATTTTCTATGTTGCTTCTTTTGTAAGGTTTTTACTCTACAGACGTCACCTGCCAAAGGGACAAAAGTGTAGTTATTTATGTATAATCGTAGTTTGTATACCCTGACTTCTATGTTTAATAAACTATCTACTGATACCCACCGTATTGTATCCGTACGTACAACAAAGGGTCAGAAAGTAAATTTATTAAAATCGATTATGATCGCAATAAGCGTCGGATGCAGGTTCGTAACAAAAGCAATTTTTTTTGGATATCGTAAGGAATTTCAAGTTATCAAATCAAGTGTCATTCTGAAAAAGAACAAATATAAATAATTTTGCTGTTTTTTTTAATTTTTTCCTACGCGTTTAAAAAAGAAAATTCTTGCTAATTTTGAGCAAAAAAATTATTGTTTCCCAAATATATTTTTGGTCATTGTGTTAAAACCACTAAGCTGATTTGAAAAATGCTGCACGCGATATTTGGCATTTCAATTTTCTTGCCTTTCATATCATGGGTCGGTGGAATGAAAAGTAATTGCCAAATTACGCTCTCTTTCAGTTCCTAGATGTACATAAAGTGTATTTTCCTCAATTCTGTGATCAATTTAGAAATTGTTAGTGAAATTTAACTTGCATTCTAGTCTTTAATTGATTTATAAAGAATTTTTTTGTGTATTTAATGTGTCCAGATTTTTTTCTGGGCAAATGAAATGACGAAGAGTGCAAACTAAAAGTCAGCCTCTCTCATTTCAGACCTCCATTTTCTCACAGTGCTCACCGATTCACACAACCATAACTTCGGCACAAATTTGGTTGCTCTAGCTCTTCTAATCTCCGAGATCTAGGTGTTCATACAGACGGACGGACGGACGGACAGACGGAATGTTGATGCTGATCAAGAATATATATACTTTATATGGTCGAGTAACGGGCATAAAAATTGTAGCTGAAATTAATATATAGGTAGGGTGATTGTGCAAAATTTACGCAGCTATTGAGCACCCCAAAAGGTTTTACCCTCGTAATTTTTTGCGTAACTCAGCTGTTTTTGACAGTGAGTCAAAGTTTAATACGTAAATGTAAAACATTGATTGTAGGTGTACAAATCCAGCTATATACGAGCATGAAGAATTACGAATATATAAATCTTTATACCTTATGGAAGGACTTTACTGCAATTGCATGCTGTCGGCGAGGAAACAAGTTCTGTGTGCCCAAATCAGTTAACTGGCGATCCAATGTGCTACAATTTTTTAATGACGAAAGGGTCCGTGCGGCCTTTATGTCGCTTTATGTCGACTGCACTTCGAACCCAAATGAAACTTTTTTTTGGAAATTAGTGTAATTAATTCGATGATAACTTGAAGCAACAAGTAGCTACAATTTTACTTAAAACAGTTTTATGACCTATAAAATCGCTGTAAGTTATTCTTCTTTCTACCTGTCGATATCAATAAAATATAATGATTTTTCCAGTCTCAAAAACTAGTAAATTTTTTTTAACTTTTTTCCAAAAAATAACAAAAATTCTCCACTTTTTTGGGCTCAACTTATAGGTTTTAGTATTTGGTGCAGCCTCATTCAATTAGGCAAGAAATATAAGAAATACAAGCGAAATTGTTGACCAGGCTTTTTTAATGGGCTCAATTGGGACGCAGAATTGTCAAATGGTCTGTTCCTCTCATTTACCCAAGTATTCGTCACTCCAGCAATTTTATATTTTTGATCGTTATGGGGACGTTCTCCTGCTGATATATCCATTGAATACCACATGTTCGCATATTGTGTAAAAGCCTTATTTAATACAGTTCTGTAGACATATGCGATTATTTTCGATATGATATAAAACGTCGTATCGATCACCTACTTCAAGACGTAAACTCTGGTTCAAAACTATAGCCGCAGCTTGATTTTTGAGTGTACGCATAGAAACAGTAGAGCTGGAAAAACTTTCCGATTACCGTTTAAAAGAGCGTTAAAAATGCGAGAAAATAAGTGACAAAAGTCAACATAAAAGTGACTCCCTGGACCGTTGCACGTTCTTTAAAGAACTCTGAAAAAATAGTGCGACAAAAATTGAAGGTGGCACCAAGGTTACTGGACCGCCATAAGAAAGCCCGGGTGAAATTCGCCAGAGATAACATGGCAACTGACTGGACAAAAGTAAAAAGTTTTTATAGAGCAATGCAAATACTAATTCATCTTTCCAAATAATTTCCTCGGATGAGAAAAAGTACAATTTGAATTTTCCTGATGGGTTTTCGCACTATTGGAGGGATTTGAGGAAGGAACACCTGTACTTTTCTAAGAGAAATTTTGGTGGAGGATCATTGATGATTTGGGCTGTGTTCTGCGCGTGTGGATGCTTGGAGCTGGCATTTCCCATAACTCATATGAACTCCTGAGAGTACGTAGACACTTTGCAAATGAATTTATGGCCTTCTCTTCGCGGTAGATGGCTTTAAAAGGTCATTTTCACAACACAAGGCACTAATGGCACTAATGTTCGCTTTTTTGGAGTAAATTGCGTGCCCCCGTGCTCCAATTTTTTTTTTTTTTATAAAAAACAGTAGTACTAAGGAGCTCCGATTAAAAACTATTTAAGGTTGTTTACCTAGTATGATATGCGCAGATAGGAAAGAAGATTAGTCCATACATGTCAAATTCCTCTATCTCTTCACCATTCTCTGAGACCTTAGGTGTTCCATACAGACAGACGGAACGGACGGACGGACGGAACAGACGACAGAGCAACTGAATTTCAGCTGTTGATGCTGATCAAGAATATACTTATATGGTTTAAAATGATCTCTGCCTGTTACATACATTTGCAGACTTTAGTATATTCTTTTACTCCTTAATATAACGGGTATAAAAACTACCAAGAACCACTATGGCGAATCGATAGTGCTACCCGATCTGAGCAACTCTCTCAGCGTTTATTAGATTGGAACGCACTTTTTTTTATGGACCCTCGTATTTGGAAATTGGGTAAATTAAAACCAAAATAAGGTGTCATTAGTTTTGGGCAAACAGCTCATTCAGTTTTAGTGATAAAGGCAAACTGTCTTCGGCAAAGTTAGAGCTGACAGTCTGCAAAACAAATTCTTTCATACAAAGATTTTTAAAAACGTTAGTCTTTAAAAAAAAACTTTTTTCAAAACGTATTTTTTACTTGAGCATAACTTTTAAAATCAGAATTTTTCGCAAACTTTTTTTGGGAAAAAAAAGCTTTTAGATACCAAACAACTCTGCCCAACAAGATTTTACAATCTGAACACTTGTACATCCTCCAAAACGGCCCCCAAAGTGGGACTCCCAAAAAA